>VZRE01013306.1:259372-290024 GCA_013396775.1 Cephalopterus ornatus
TTTTTTTTTTTAAAGCCACGCCACGTGTATGCAAGGCGTGGATCACCATTCCCCTGGTTCTAATGCTCTCACACACACTTCTCAGTGCTTGACAGCTAAAATTACGTGTTTAGAATTACATGGGGCTGATAACAAAGGAGATGATCACTTGTTGCCAACCAGAGCCAACACAAAAGGTGTAAATATTCTCTATGAATAATCCCAAAAGCTGTAGCCTGGTAATGGTGCCATATTTTATACCCGAACACTTATGAAACACTCTTGTGTTTTGTTTTTTTCTCTTTTCAGAGAGATTTTAATGAACGCTGTGCCCAATGTTCAGAAGTGAACTGGGGTCTCACTGATGGAGGCAGATATTATTGTAGATCTTGCCACAATGTTACTGAGGTAAAAAGCTAAGTTACTGGCCTTGGAAAAGGTTTATTTTGATTGCTTCTTTCGGTATAATAAGAAAGTGTTAGGTTTTTCTCCTTGATGTTAGTAGTTGAAGGCAGTATTGTTATTCTTCCTTTTTCGTGCTTTACTTGATGCTGTTTAAGACTAATGTTTCTTGAAATCACAAAATTTAGAATGAGCCATCTTGGCCTGCTGTGTTGCTGTAGTCCTGGGGTGCTGTCTGGATGCCTTAGAAGCATGGCCTGGGTGTTGCTGCATTTTACTACAGAACAAATGCAGGCAAACCTTGGTGCATGTCACCTGTATGACCATGATAGCAATTCTCTGTTTTAACAATTTCTGAATGAAAAGTTCAGAGTGTCCTGTCCTCTTAGTTTAGAAAATTTGAATAAGTTCCTCCATTATGTTTTATGATGGGGCAATCCATGCAAGTTAGACTTGGCTTTTTTTCTTACTAAGGTAATACTCCTATTTTACAGAGAACTAGAGAAGTTGTAAACACTGATTTTATGACTAATTCCAGAGTCCAGACAATCTCCAAAGGTTCAAGAAAGCAGGAAAAAACTGGTATGTATGAGTTTCTGTCTGTATTTTGCATGCGTGGCTGTTCAGCCAGGGTTCACCTAGGCCATTATGTCTTTGATGGAGACCAAAAGCAGATAGCTAGGAAAGACTGTGGGAGTGGAAACAAAACACACCCCCTAGATGCTGCTATAACCTTCAGAAATCGCTTTTGGTGACTTCCTGAGCCACGGGTGACCTCTGTGAGCGCAGTGGTGGTTGGGTTTTTTTTGATTGAACTGAGCTGTGTGTTACTTATTGCTGCTTTGATTTGTGGAAGTAAATACTCACTGAAGATACTGGTGGCATGCATTCAGGTGTGGTGATCCCTTTGTTCCTTCCTTGTGATGGCTATCACAAAACCAGAGAAGTCGTTTGTCTTGGTGAGTGAGATATGACGGTGGTCCAGCCCCTAGAGTTTCAGGCTGGCTTGTGTTACAGGTATTTGTCCCTGTAATCTGCACAAAACTACATGAGAGAGTTTTCATGGAGTTCCAATAGCTGAACCAATATTACATCTTTCGTCCAGAGTCACTTTTATACTTTTAATTTCATGATTCAGAAGAATAATGGTCATTATGTATGAGGATCTATGCCGTTAGAATATCATGGTAAGGCTGTTGCTGGAGCTGTGTGTGTGTTCTGTGATGACTGGATAGATCTCTTACTGTTGTGGCCACTTGCAGAAGGAAAGGTGCATTACAAAGCCAAATGAAGCATGGGGTTATCCTTGTCTCTGATGTGCTGATCTACCATTGCTCTGCTGCACTGGCAGTGGATTGCTGCGTTCCTTTAAAAGACCAATTGTGAGGAAGCAAAGGGAGGGGTGAAACATGAACCCCTCCACTTGTCCTTATCCTGTATTGCTCCTAAAGTCTGGGCCGTGTGCCCAGCGCTTCATGCTTTTTGTTTCTCCTGTTGGGAAGGTCATTAATTGACCCCCAGGCTTCTGAAGAAAGAAGTCCTTTCACACAGTCCCTTCTGTGAATGCAGTCATGTTATACTGTGTTTTCATGCATTTATAGGAGTAAGCTCTATCTGTGGGTAGCAGTTAAGGCCAGCATTGCTGAATCAGAGCAGAAACTTTGGGCACAGAACCTATAAGATGGCAAGAGGCAAGGTGTGATTGGGAGGAAAGGTAATGAAGAACAGGTGTGGGGGGAATGAAAAGAGAGTTGAGAAAGGCAAAGAAAATTTCTAAAACCAAAAGCCTGTGGAATAGGCTAGTAGTAAACAGAGAGAGGTAAGGGTGAAAAGTTAAATGTAATGCAGGCTGAAGAAATAGGGAATCATAGAATCATAGAATCATACAGGTTGGAAGGGACCTCTGAGATCATCAAGTCCAACCCTTGATCCACTACTACCAGTTACTAGACTATGGCACTAAGTGCCACATCCAGTCTCTTCTTAAATACCTCCAGGGATGGAGAATCCACTGCTTCCCTGGGCAGCCCATTCCAATGCCTGATTACCCTCTCTGTAAAGAATTTCTTCCTAACATCCAACCTAAACCTCCCCTGGCAGAGCTTAAGACCATGCCCCCTTGTCTTACTGCTGGTTGCCTGGGAGAAGAGACCAACCCCCACCTGGCTACAACCTCCTTTCACGTAGTTGTAGAGAGCGAATACACCGGAGCAGGCCCACTCCTTATGAAATTCATGTTGTTCTGAGATTTGCAAGAACCTCAGAATATCTGAGAAAGTTTCTTTCTTTTAAACTTGTATGATTCTGTGGGAGAGAATGGTGAAGCACGTGGTAGTGTTGTTTGTTTTTCGCCTGACTCACTACTGTAATGTTCCAGGTTTCTGTGCCAGGGATGGGAAAGAAATGTTCATATTTCATTTTTTAATGGCAGGTTCTTAGTTATTTTAAAACTGGTCATTTAACAATGCTCCACTCAATTACAAATGCCACACTAGATGTTATAGTGAAATATATTATTCTTAGGAAATGTGTGGAGAACAGTGCTTGTTCAGTAACTTTTCTTCTTGTTTGAGGCTGTGAATAAATGGAAGTTAATGAAGTATTCAGTGTAGCTGGTCTATGCACTAGGATCTGAAAGTCTTAAATAGAGAGACATGTCTTTGTCCATCCTACCAAAGGAACAGAATGTTAAGTGTGCATAATAATAAAATAAGTGTGCATAAGGTTAAAGAACCCCAAAACAGTACAAACAGAAACCCCCTTTTTTTTTTCCTTAGATAGAGGCTGTGAATGGTATGTTTGTGAAGGCTTTCAACTTGTACTCAAGAAACAAGCTGAAGCTTTAGAAGCATTAGGAGTATGTCCACAAATGAAGGTATGTAGATGTCATTGAGTTGTGTTACAGAAGATGTTATTTCAAAAAAAAATTAATTTTTAAAGCGAATCAAACAACTCCCTGTTTAAAAACATGGAGCAAATAAAATCAAATTTTGTATCTCTGGTAATTTTAAAGAATATTTTATAAATCACAGTTAGTAACATTAGAGATGGAATATTACTCAGATTCCTGAGTTAGAAATTATGCTCTGTTCTCTCAACAATTAATGATCTTGTAAAGTTTGTACTAATCGTCCATTTGTATTTATAAGGATGAAGTCCTGTACAATTTTTGGAGGTGTTACCTTCAGAAGAGCAAACAGGCATATTGCAACAGACCAGCTGGGGAAACTGTCAAAGCATTATCAGTAAGTGAAAGCTCAAATCCCTTAGGATGTTTGATATCTTTTTAAAAACAACAACAGAAACATTCTTTGTTCAAGATATCTGGCTGGTAATAATGTCACTTCAGTATGCAGGATGTCATCTGAACAGGGTTCAATGTGTCCGTTTTGTTATTTTGGGGGGGTTTTTTACATATTTCAAGAGACAAATACTTCTGTGAGTACTTGAAACTGCTTATTTAAAAATATTGCTTTGTCTTGACATAGATAATCAGTAGATAGAAATCACAATGCAAAATGCATCAGCAGCTACCCTTATGTCCTGCCTGCTCCCTTGAAATTACTTATTTCATCAAGCTTTGATTCTATATGCTGCCAACTTTCTGGTCATTGTGGCAGATTGAAATATACTCAGTAGAAGTCTTTTAATATTGAGAAATCCTCTAAAAATACTTTTTTTCCCAGGATTTCTTCACGTACTTCACAGTGATGTATAGAGAAAGTAAAAATGTGAACAGTTTGGGTTTTAACTTTTACTGTTGGTTTTGTGTCTGTTCTGCTTTATGTGGTTTGTTAAGAATGAAACAGTAACTAACAGTAGCTAATACAAATATGAATTTACAAAAAACAGGTATGTGAGAGCAGTACTGATGTGGACAGTGAACCAGAAAGACCCAGCCTTCTGCACTTGCTGTCCCTCTCTGAAAGTGAGGGGGATCTACAGACTGACTGCAGCTTTGCCTCGTCCATGAGCAAGGTCTCAGGTAGGAGCAGTGAACTGAACTATCTGGAAACCAGTTTTTCTGTAGTTTTTAAGTATAAATAAATATAATGTGTATTTGTGTACAGTGAATTGGAGGAACTGGTTGGAAGGTGTAAAGTTTTAAGTCCTGTTTGCCACTTTATATTCTACCAGAAAGAGAAGGCTTCCCCCCTCAACCCGCACCCTGGGAGATGAAAGTTGAACAGGACCTGTAAATACAATGGGAAATGCAGGAGGAAGTTCTGTTTTATAACAAGTTTGCTCCATGTCTCCTGTTTGGAGTGGGAAAAAGTTGCTATTTTGTCTGCAAAGCTAGATGTTCACAAACACAGCAGCTTTGAAGGATAAACACTTGTTTAGCCAGTAGCAGAGCTGTCAGTCATGACTTTGATGTTAAAAAACCTGAGTTTGTTCTTTGAGGGGGGGGCGTATTTTTTTTCTATTCTATAGATATATTTAGCTTTTTAAATTTTTTCTTGAAAGTATTTTGGTGCTTCTGTATCTTTTGTCTCTGCATTCTTTTTATTAATTTCCCTATAACCCCTTCTCTGAAAAATCATATTTTAGTGTTCTGTGAGTTTCTGCTTTCTGCTCACCATACCAGCTTGAAAATATTTGCAGAATGCTAAACTTTTTAATTAAAATGTTATAGAAAATTGAACTGTTGGGTGCTACTGGGCAAATGTAATGCCAGACAGTTCTGCAGTATCTGATACTGGAAATACATTTCAAGGCACATTTAAAATCTTTACTTGCATTTTAAATTCCTGAGGTTTTCTTTTTTGCTTTATTCTTTGCTTGCCTTTTCCTTCATCTATCTCAGTGTTTCTTATTCCCCTGTTATGTACTACCCTCTTTATGTCCCATTTCTGTTCTTCTGTGATATTACCTCTCTGCTCTCAGAAGAATGCAATCCTATTATTCTGTGCTTTTCTCTGTATTTTGTAATATCTAGAAATGGTAATAGAATGAGAAATTTGATCAACAGCAATTAGAAAAATAAATGCATTTTAGAAAATCCAAACAGAAATAGGGAGAGGGGGAAAGGTGCAAAAATGGTGACGCAAATTTTTGTGAATATTATTCAAGTACCTTTTACCCTTATGTATTAAAATGACATTTTCAGGTAAAGAGTCACTGTATGTTTGTACATGTAGAATCTTAGATGCTACACAAATATAATATGAAGAGGAAAGGACTGAGTGAAGATTTTCTAGTGAAAATATGCCCTTGAATTTTCTTCCGCTTTTTGATGTCTAGAGGAACTCCTTTCTTCCTTGGTACTTGTGATTTTATAGTTATGTTTCTTAGAGTTTTAGAACAGCTAGGCAGTCCTAAATAGGCCATAATTTTTCATGTTCTTGGTTTGTTGTTTTGGAGATTGAATTCAGTTTCCAGTAGTCATCAATTTCACTATAATAACTTGAAATTAATTAAGAGTTCAATGACATTAAAAGTAAATTTTGGTGAAATCAGACAAACATAGAAACAGTTTTGTATGTTGAAGTTCAACACAAGTAATAGTAAGTGTGCTCTAGTCTATTGTAAACTCTTGTGAAGATTCATAAATTTTCTCTTCAGTGCCGTTTTTGCTGAGCTGTTATTACCTCAACACCCTTCTTTGCCTAAGAGGCTTGTTCAGACAGCAAGCATTGTTTTTGTTATTTTTTTCTGTAGGATTAATAGCAAATTCCACTGAATATAGCACTGAGATATTGCTAGAGAAGCCTGTAAAAACTCTTAAATTATTAGCTTTGTGTAACTGTGTGTTGTCATGCCTTGCATAAGCTAGAAGAAATAAAAGGAAATGGTGTGCCGTCATTAAGGCCACGAATATAATGAGGATTATTTTAAATTGAATTGAACGTGAGATTAATAATGAAGCTGCAGTCATGAAGCTGCCGTCAAGGACAGGCATCCCTGTGAAAAGTGAAGCCGTTGACTACAAGGATTAAACCGATGTTCCTGCTTTTGTTCTCTGACGCACCCGGTGCATGATAGGCACACAGGATGCTCTCCTGTGTCCCGGGTGTGTTGGAGCCGGCTCTGTTACCTGCGCCGTGCCCACAGCACTGCCGGCTCGGGAGCCGGTAGGTGGCATCCCAGACCAGCCCTGCCGATGGAAGTGCTGTTGGCAGTGTCCTCATCCCGCGTGTCAGCGGGCTGGACCTCCACCGCTGCCCCCTCGCAGGCGTGGCAACCGCGGAGCTGCCAGGCTCTCTGCAGTTCTAAACTCTTCTGTGCAGGCTGCTTGCCATGGCCCTGCAGCTCCCAGCTGGGGAGCTGTGCATCCAGCTCTCACTGTTCCTGTCTGAACCGGTGAGCAGTCTGTGGGGAAACACAGAGAGAAAAATCTCTGCAGAGTCAATGCTGGATTTTGTGCTGGTGTGCTTTTAATGCATCTTCCTTCATCCTGGCTGGGTCATGATGTAGGAAAGAGAAGCTTTTTTTTTTTAATTATTTGTCTGAAAAGGTTCCTAACTCATAAATCACTCTACTAAATTAAATTTTCTCTTTGCTGTTCCTCTTAGTTTTTAGTGATTCATCTCAGTGAGGAAGTAGGGAGGTTTGGTTGTTTATTTGTGTTTTTTTCCACCCTCTTCACCATTTGCTACATTCTTTTTTAAAGTTGTTTCTTTGACATTGAATTTAAATATGGTTTTTAAAAGAATACTTGTGTTTCTACAGTTAGAGATTATAGGGCAGACCTTAACATCAGTAAAATTTCTGCAATGTAAATAACATTTTCATTCAAGTCCTGCCTGTGCTGAAGTTTGAAACTGAGTTTTAATCCCCAACTGGGAGTCACTGATTAAAGTACATCAAATTTTCCCTTGTTTCTTCACTGTTCTCTTATCTCTCAAATGGAAAATAGTATTTCCAGCTCATAAGTAATGTTATTTATATGTTGTATAGGAGTTAATGTCCTCCTAGAACTCCAGGTTTAAGTATAGTTCCCAACAAAAGGTTTGTTTTGATGGATACCATAGGGGGTTCTGTCTTTTCATATGATCTGGTGTCTTAGTCAATTGAATTAGCAGTTTATGAAATAGGTTGTTATTGCATGTCATGGTAGATGAGTAAATTAGAGTTAAGCTGTTTAGTAGAAAAGTACAGAACCAACCAAACTACTCTGTGTAATTATTTCAAACTGTTACTCATTGTTGAACAAGGGTCCTCATGTGTTCATTTATCTTGTTTTCTGTATACTGTGAATCATGTGTCTATCATATCAATTATTTTTTTTCTCTTCTGTTTTTAACATAAACCCAAGAAAGCACCTCTATATACTCTGGATCAGTAGATGGCAGCTTGTATTTAATGAAGAACCAAAAGGAGAAACTGAGGATGACAATGCCAATGACCCTTTCATTTTGTTATATGGCATTACTCTGGTTGAGAGAACCGATTACGTTGTCTGAGCTCTTAAGGTATGAATAGTCTCTAGTGAAGAATTTTTGCCTTTATAAATAATAATTTTTTAAGAAATTAGATCTATTGCCATCTTACTAATTTGCTCAGTAATAGGGAGAAGTTCTCTATATTTAATTGTCGTAATTCGACATAACAATTGGTGCAGCTGCTGTTGGAGGAGGTTCTTCTCTGTCAACTGCCATGAATTTCAAAGACCTGTAAGGAAGAAGGTTTTGGAGCTAAAGAAGTTTTCATCCTTTTCCTCCAAAACTTCATAAGGTTCACTGGAGGTGTGTGTGACACTTTTGTGATATTTGCTGTTGTCAGCATGTCAGAATTACATGAGTAAACATTCTCCAGTACTTAGATCACTGTCATCATATAAACAATACCAGCATTATATAGTGATCTGAAAGGTAGCAAAGTAGCTTCGTGCAATGAAGTTGGGCACAGAAATTAATATAGGAAGTTTGTTTTGTCTTCATATCTTTGTATCTGTAATTATGAGAGTTCAGAATAATACACCTTTTAATATAGTAGAAATAAATTGTTCTAATAATAGGGTTTGATGCTAAATGGAGACTGTCAAGCTCTTGCTGACAATGCAGTTCCCTTCTCTCCCCTACTACAAGGCTATGGACACATGCCTTATTTACTTCAGGAATGAAAAGTAATTCATCAGCTCTTCTTGATGGCAATAAATATTTTAAGTCAGGCCCAAATAGTTTAAGTTCAGGAATTCCTAGATTTTCATTGGTAGACCTTTTGTATACCAATATTCCTTTTAAAATGACTTTTGAAATATTGGGTGTTTCTAAAATACAGGTGAAAAAGCACTACTTTGCCAAAATTTAAGGAACAGAAATACTCAAGTAACTACATTGGCAAATCAGATTGAAAACTCAGACAAAATAAAGGAAAAACTGATTCAAAATTCAGTTGATATGGTAGATTTCAGTTCTTTAATTTTTATTTTTCGAATATATAACCTGTGAGTTAAAAGGGAAGGGAATGAGTACATCATTCCCCACCTGTGGTGCTTATAACTGGTGTAGTTGCTGAAAGCATGGTGAATGCAAGGGAGGTTTTACCTCAGAGCCATCGTGGCCTCGCTCCCCTGGAGCGCCTGTTCCACTCGCACTCTTCTAGCTTTGTACAAGCTTCCCAAGAAGGGTGGGTGTTGGAGGATGGTCTTTTGCAAGCACTTTCAAAACAGGGGAGGTTTGTATGTCTTGAAGTACAGTAGTTGGTACTAGGTAATTAATTGCTATGCAAAACAGTTTAACCCTTTGATTTTACTCTAGGGGCGGCCGTGTCCTTCATTGGCCAGAATTGCACAAACCGTTGCGTGTTTGCAGAACCGGATATGTTGTTGCATAAAAGATGCTTGTAAAATTTTCTGCAAAATGCCGTAGTATTCAGAATTCAAACTAGCACTCTGCAGTACAGAAGTGTTTATTGAGTAGATTAAGATCCAGTAGAACTCAAAAGTGGTTTTCAATAACAAGATTTGTTACTGGCTACTCTTCCAAAGGAAATTCTGTACGAGTCACAGCTGCCATAGCATGCTCTATATTTTTGTCAATGATTAGAAAATAAATAATGTAATCTAAGTAGTAAAATACAATTACTGGGACAGAGCAACTGGTTCACACTAAACAGTTATTAATTACCCATTTGGAGAGAAAAATTAATAGTTAAGTATCTCTTCTTTGGTTATTGTATCTTGGAAACTTTCTCTGGAAACGCTGTTCGGTTATGCCCAGCAAAGACATCCTTGCAAGTTCCTGTCAGTGGTGTGGTTGGAAAAAAACCCAACGAAACAACAGCTGTCAAAGTCAACTGTTAAGAGGAAAGATAGATTGTTTTGTTTGCGTATAAATGGTATATTGTTATATTCGGCACTTTAAAAACTGGAGACTACAGAAAAGATCCAGGAAAATGGTTCAGAACCTGGAGAACATCCTTTGGACCGAGATCCTTAAGAGGTGAGCACACTTACTTGAAAGGATTTAGAGAAAACGTGAAAGCAGTAAAAAAAGATGAAAGAGATTAAAAAAATCCAGTACCAAATATAGCACAGAAAGGCATAATCCAAACAAATAATTGGAAATGGAAATAAGATGATTTGAATGAGAAGATACCATTTAATTACATACAATTTATGTGTGTAAAACTGAGCAAATCATAATGGTTCAGTGACTTTAAATGCACTGAACATACAAACTGAATTAAGCACAGAAAATGATGTTTAAAAGAATGTCATTTGTATTGCAAAGTTTTACCATGATACGATAGTTGTATAAGACTGTAATTATGTTATCATGCTTCCCTCCCTACCCTTAAGGTCTTTGCCTTTCAACAGGTTTGATGAAGAAGGGGAAAGAATTTTAAATGGCATGAACTACCATAAAATACTTGTTTTCTAATTTCTGAATATTTAAGTTTAAAAAAATCAGACAATGTTCACATTTTTGCATGCATTAAGATACACAGATCAAAATAACGACAGACCAAAGATGAAAATTATGCAGAGAAAATATTAAATATTCAGCATTACCTTTTAAGTCTTTGTAGGCAAATTGTTTTATTTAAACCAACTGAATTAGAGTTCTGTTTAAAGTTTTGCTTTGTTTTTTCCTCAGTTTGGTTTTCTCTGTACCCTGAAGTCAGCTGACTACCACTCCTCCCTTGTGATACATACTTAGGCACTGTGGTGGGGCAGTCTGCCAGCTTTTAAAGGATTGACAACACCAAAAATATACTCCTCCTTGCTACTTGACACATGTAGCAGAAAAACACTACAATTACTTCCTCTGAAAGGAACATTTTGGTTTAAAAATAACATTTTTCACAACCTTCTACTCAAGCCTATGCTACACATTAAATCCTTTTCCATTGAGAATAGTCTCACAGTATTCCATGTGATATATCTTGTTTATCTAAATAATAAAATAGTTGAGTTCTGGAAAAAGTATAAAGATGCTAGACTTTGAGAATCTGAGAAGTAATGCCTTTCAAATAAGGTTATACCTAGTTGTGCTGGCAAGAGTGAACTTGTAATCAGTTTGTGGCTGTGTGGCTATAACAGATGCATCATTTCCTTGTAGCACGCTGAGGACCTAGGTTTTTTTTCATGCTTGGACCTTACTAATGTATGCTGCTGCTGTAATCAATAGAACATGGTCTGTGTACTGTATGTGCCAGTCATGTATTCAAGCACTTCCCTGACAGAACATAGTCTTACAAGTGTTTTGACCATCTCTCTGTTAAATAGGTTTGGAGGAACTGCAGACAGAAGAAACTGTTCTGAAGTGCTATTCCAAATCTGGAGTTTTGGATTAAGTGTTAAAAACTTGATCATCAGCACACTGTATTCATAGCAGGCTATTTATGCTGTAATTTTAGAATGTAAAAGCAGCTCTTAACCTGAGAGAAAAGAGCATTCTTTTTTATGGAGACAGTAATTTCAAGCTAGAAAGTATGTAATTATTTTTTTAACAGTTGCAGTGCTTTGACTTGGTATAGTCAAGTTAGTGAAAACTTTTTTTAAAAAGACATTTTGATGAACATTGCTTGTCTCCTGCAGCATAAGGATGTGGTTTCAGCATCAGTTTAAGATGCTCTGAGTTTCTATGTTCTTGTTCTTTCTCTTGCCCTGGTAGTAGCATTTATCCAATGTAGGGTTTATTAATTGAAAGAAGTAGATCTGTAGAAGATTTATTTTGTCAAAGTTTCACTGGACATTTTAGTGCAGGTTAATGTGCTTCATTGCAGTCCCTTTCTGCCTATGTGCAGTAATGTTCCTGCAGTCAGCTGAGTCTGGGAATCTATCTGGTTGGAGTCAGACCCTGGAAGAGACTGATTCTGAGTCTGATCCTCTGAGAAGTCACACAAGTGCTTTTGTCAGCAGGGAGGAGTGTGTGGCAGGGAACTGAAGGGAGGGTGGGATTTCCCATTTCAGAGGCATCAAGCTGTTAGGGTGGTTTGGCTGCATCACCACTACACCACACCCGAGGGAAGGTCCTGATTGTCTGTCCTCTTCCAGCTGCTGCTGTGCTGGCTCAGGAGGTTGCTGCTCTCTGGTTCCAGCTCTTCAGGTCTATTGATGTGATTGTGCCTTAACTTGTCTCAGCCAAAGCTTATCAGCTGAGCCAGTAATGGGTCACCGTTGCTGAAAGAGGACAGTCTTGCTTCCCTTTGTTCTCCTGCCTGTGTGATGCATCCCCTTCCCTCTGCCAACTCTTTCACTCATGGAACGATCTGTGAGCCTCCTCAGTTTGTTAGATGATGGGAAAGAAACCCTTTCAGGCAACAGAGTAATGGGTGGTTTTGTGCTGCTGTTGTGAGTTACATTTGGGGAAGGGAATAAGGAGCAACAGCAGCACACACGGCCACATCACCAGGAGGGAAGTCCTGCGAGTTATGTTGAGCTTTTAGGTTGGCTCAATCAATTTTGTGAAACCATACCTCAAGCTTATGTTCTTCAATTTAGTGTGGGTGACTCAAATGAGGTGAGGAACTGATGTGCAAGCTGCCCAGCAGGTCAGGTGTGGGATGGTGAGGGCAAGCAACCGGGGATGGCTTTGCAGGATGGCCTCACTGACCACGTGGGCCAGTGCACAGCTCTGCTCGGGTGGGAAACACTAATGCTGGTTGAGGAAAGCTATTGAAATTTCATTAGCAAAATGCTCATGACACAATTTGATTGGAAAGGATTGTGCAGCAACTTTTACCTCTTCATTTAAGAGACTAATACACAAAGTCTTGGAATAAAAATTATTGGGCACTGTGATTTTTCATATTGCTCTTATTTTTCAGAAACTATTATAAATGATGGGTTAATTCTAACTGAGTCAGAGTTTTGATTATCACAGAATCAACTAGGTTGGAAAAGACCTCTGAGATCGAGTCCAACCTTTGACCTAACACCACCTTGTCTACGCTTTTTATTTTAATCTTGTTTTTAATTAATTTTTTCAATTAAACTGAAAATTCAGACAAGACTGCTTAAAAAAGTAGGATAGAACTCTAAACTTTGTAGTAACTAGCTTTTAAATAGAATTTTAGTCAACTTAAATAGACACACACTAGATGGAACCATTAGTGATGAGGGCACTGGACTGGAAGAGGGCAGGTGAACTTGTGAATTGCTATAGGCTCAGGAGGGACATGAAATGTTTGTAGACCAAGAAGTTACTAATCTGTGTAGCAAGATCGGAGAGGTCTTGTGCAAATAACACAGTCAGCAGGAGAGAAAATAGTTTTTAGTCGCTTAAGGTTATTTAAAGAAGAGTCTTCTCTGTAATATTAACTTCTAGAAGTTTAATGTACTCAACAAAATTAGGTTGCAGAAGAGGAGACAGGAAGGCGTTTCTAGCTTAGTCCTATGGGAGACGACCAGTGTGCTTTACTGTGGAAGGAGTGTGTTCCCTTATGAGGGTCCATGCTGCTCTGGGCTTGCTTTGCCGGTTGTGGGTGTCTGCTAAGATTCTAGATAAGAGCAGCAGGCGTTTGATGTGGTGGTGGCTTTTTATTGGTATCTGCTGTTAAGTCCCGTTTTTTATATATATGTATGTACATTGAAAAGTTAAGAAAAATCAAATAATACTGTCAACCACTTACCAAAGCCAGTTTTTAACGAAAAAATGTGTTACTTGGGTGCAAATAAAAATTACACTATTTTGATATATTAGTATAGGAGACCATTTCTATTCATGCCTAAATAATACTTTTTAAAAAAAAAAAATCATCATACAGATGCAATTAATGTGGTTTCAGTTCTGTGTATTTGCTCATCATTCTGTGACTTTCCTCCCTATCACATTACCTGATTCAAACTTCTCCAGCAGAAAGTGTGTGTTTTTTTCAAAGTACAGTTTACTTAAGGCTTTAGAAATTCGGAAAAAAAAAAAAATCCATACCATTCAAAGGAGGCTTAAAGCAGTTTCAGAAATGCAGTAGCTGAAGAATGTGCAGAATAAACTCTATGTAAGCACGTTGATTGTATGCTTACTGCCATAACGTTGTCATTTGTAGTCATATCTGAGCTGAACTTAAAAACCTGTTAAATGATTGAACTGATTTTTGTCCTGTGGAGCATTTAGGGGTGTGTAACTTCAGACTGAATTGCTTAGGCAGCATAATATTGATGTTATTTCAAATCAGAAGTTGATTTGTATATTAATTTTATAGTAAACCTATGCACTTGTCATTCTAAATACTTTCTTGATTTGGTCTTCATTTTTTTTAATGCAGGTTTGTTGTTGAAGGTCATATTCCGTATTTGAATGTTTTTCAACATTTTCCAGAGAAGATGAAATTATGTGGACTTGATCTTAAGATCTTCTGTGTAGAGGTAATTTTTTTCTTAAAGGGAAAGATAAAAAAAAAAAAAAACCAGCAACACCAAAACGTAGTTATTTTGTGGTATTTTAGTTGTTTTGTTCACTGTACTAATAAATTGACTAAATCTATTGTTATATAGTAGGGCTCATGTTGGATAGTGTTGTAGCCTGTGTGGAAAAGTGCACTTTGTGACTCTAAGTGCTTTAATCTTTAACCAGTCTTATTAAGCGATTACCCAAGTTAAAATGAAATCAATAAGTGCTTGTGGAGAAGAAGGTACTTAGAACTGCTCTTGAAATACTCAGAAATAGGATTTGGCTTCACGTCTAATGGCAATATATTATCCTTTTTGGTGCTTATTTAAAATATCTTTTGAATTTGTTTGTAATTCCATATTCTTTTCATAAAATATGGTTTAGATTCTACCTCTTGTTCTGTTTCTTGCTGTACCAATTGAAATATATCAAGCCTAAAATCTACATAAGGGCTTGCAGCCCTTTTAGGAGCTCAATAGTGATAGAGAAGTCTTGAGTGAAATGTAAATTTCCCTTATTTAAGTTTATTATGTATTGTGGTAACAGTTGCCCAGTGGTGTTTGTGGTGCAGATAAAAAAGATTTATTATGGATTTTTGAAGTGTGCAAATAAAATCTTGGCTTTTAAGAGCAGAAAGTAGCAATTCTGCTGACAGGAGAAGCTGGGTTTTACTCTGCTATAATGGTTTTGTAGCCCAAGCCCTCAGTGATGATGTTGCAAGTAACATTACCATTCTCCAATATGTTGCTTATATTCAGCCGGTCATGAGTTGTTCACGAGCTGTAGCTTCAGCAGTTGTAGCATTTGTATTTTTGTTTTTATACCACTGCTTTCCCATCTGGATAAATGAGAATTATGACCTCAACTTTTAAAAATCGGGATAAATTTAGTATAAATCTCTTGATTTCTTTTTCTATCTTAGATATTTCCTTAAAAAAAAAGATACATTAGGTTGTAATATGGGCATAAAGCTTTTTTTAAAGCCTTTTAAATTCTCATTCTCTCTGTCCTTCTTTGCCTCCATCCTTTGGATGTGTTTTTGTCTTATGAATTGCAACTGTAAAGCTTGTACCATATGCCAAAGTGGGAGATCTTGTTTGTAGAGAGGAGGTGACAATTGCCCTTGGATGATCTTACTGCTTTCGGGATAGAGGTGCACCTCTCACTTCCAAAGTATAAGTAGATATGGATGCTAATCGAGTAATCTCTTAACTTTGTTTACATTGAGGTACATAGGTAAAGTTCTATAAGCTTACTGTACCATTTGTTTTGCAGCTCCTCCAGTATTATTGTGGCTTCCTCATTTTAGGAATAGCTGCTCCTGCTTTACTCTCAATGCTACTTAGTAATGCATCCTCAGGTTTACTTAATTTTAATGTTTTTTTTACTACATCATTAGGCTAATAATTGCAAAAACCTTACTAGCTCTTTCTTACATCTTGTGTTTCTCGCTGTAGCACTGAGATTACCCATGGCTTACTGTACCTAGTTTTGACTTCTGAGTTTTGAGAAGTACAAGAGGTGAGGTTATTGTCCCGGAGCAGGAAGTGAGATTGTGTAATACTCCATCCTGAAAATACAGGCTGCATTCTTTTCTCCATTGTGTTATGTAGAGAATATTTTATAGACAATTATCTTAAAGACCTTTATGATATTAAGGCCGTTATAACCGGGCAGGTAGGTTGCCCTAGTGCCATTATTTATTGTGCTTCAAGTCTGGTGCATATAAGCTGCAAGCATGTTCCAAAATTCTGATAACTGACAGGACTATTCCATATGTCTTCTTTTTTATTTTGAACAGATTTTTAGTGCATTTAATTGTGTCCTGTGCAGCCCAAATTTGAATGAAGAAGTAATTATGTTGTAGTAGCTTGAAGGATTTGAAGTCATTCTGAGTATCATTTTATCAGTTAAGTGCAGATGAAGCCTAACTTGATAAGACTAATCTTGTAGAAAAATATTCTTAGTGGCTTAAAGATTTTTTTTCAGTAATAATTTCCCACATACCGAAAATATCCTGAATTTGTACAAGTTGAAGTTGTTACAGATTTAAGAAAAATAAATGCAACACTATTACAAGGTGAGTCACCTCTACTTTCTATGTAGTGATGTGTTTATATATACCTGCACAAGGGGTTTTTATGCCTCATCATTTATTAGTAGTATTTAATGTGCAAACAATGTGACAAGTCTCAGGCTTCCCAGCTGTAATGAACTTCTGTGCTGGGTAACTTAGGAATGGAGTCTGTATCACTGACCATTTTTCCCTGACCTGCATACTATTTAGCAATTAGAGGTGATTGCAGCATCTGCTGTACAAGGACAGGCTGAAAGAGCTGGAGTTTTTATCACTGAGAAGAGAAGGCTAGGGGGCATTTCAGCTTTTTCAGTATTACCTGCCAGGAAGCAGTGGGGATGGAGTCATGCTCTCCTCGTGATGCACAGTGGAAGGACAGGAGTCAACAGGCACCAAGCGTAATACAGGAAATTCCATTTAAATACAAAACGGTTTTACTGTAAGGGTGACTGAATGCGGGATCAGGTGACCCTGAACCACTGTGGGGTGCACAAAACCTGATGGGACACAGTCCTGAGCATGCTGCTGTAGTTGATGCTGCTCTGAGCAGAGGTGTTGGACTCTGTGTAATCTCCAGGGGTCCCTTCCAACCTCAGGTATGCTGTGTATTCTATTGCACATTTTCAGTGTAGGTGGCAGATGGGCCTTTCATATTGTAGTAATGGAACAGCTTACAAGAAGGGCATAATTCTTCATTCTGCTCAAACTGAACTTTATTTAAAATACCTGCCACAAAGGTTGTGGACACTGCTGTCCAGAAGTCTGGGAGCTCTGGGCATGACTGTCTCACAAGTAAAGAGAAAAGGAGCCTCCAGCTCTCCACATCATCTTTATCATGATGCATAACTATTAGACAGGTGTCAGGTCCTAGCTGGAGGTAAGTACTATCTCACAAGTATTTTAAGAAGGATAAAAGTACTTTATAGAAGATCTTTGTGTAAAATGAGTTGTTTATCTTTCCATTACTCTAAGTTTCTTTTCTAAGCTTTTACTTGATTAGACATCCTATTTATCCCTTCCCCTATTAAGGTCATGTGTATGTTAGAAGTTAGCCTTTGGAAAATGGATTTTACCTAATGCATGATTAGAGGGTTTGCAGGGCAAACAGCAGCAGTAACAAGATGCTCCTGCTTACTTGAGAAGTTCTAACTTCCCAGTTCAGGAGATGAAAAGCAAAATTTCCTTTTTCTAAATCAAGTATTCTTATTCCATTTGATTAAAACCTTTTTTTTTAATGTATTGAGAAAGAATATGATACTTAAGGTTTTGGTTTTGTTCTGTGCAGGAGATCAAGGATTTTTTTTTTGCTGTTTGCAATTTGTTTCACTACAATAAATCCCTGCTTTGAGATGCACTGGCTTGTGCCAGTAGCCAGTACATCTTTGATAAGAGCAGTGATCTTTTCTCTTTTAGGTGGAAGTTTCCTTTTTAATGTACAGAATATCTATTTCCTTTAAAGCTCATTAGTGTAGGAGTTAAAACATGTTTGTAAGTCAGTATATGTAAAGTTCAGTGGATAATTTGCTTTCAGCTTGTTTTATTTTATTGATTCTGTTTGTCCTATGCTGGAACCACACACAAATTCCCTCTTCCGTTTCTGCTTGAAGTAGGGATACATCCTTAAGATACGCATCCTCTATTTTGCTTTTAGGGATTCATCTTTATCCTCATACAAAATTGATTAAAGCATCCCTTTTCTTTTAAACTAGCAGCGACTTGTCCTTGCCAGATCTATCTGTCCTTACATTTTTGACTGAGGACTGTTTACTAAATTACTTCTTATGTAACTATTTTGTTTGTTCTTTAAAGTTAGTTGTGTTTTGCTGTCTCAAATTTACCTTTTGATTTCATTACTTTTTATAAAACTTTTTGGTGTATTTTACATTTAATGGATTGTAAATGGATTTTTTAGTCCAAATGTAATGGAACAGCTTATGAGAAGGGCGTAATTCTTCATTCTTCTATACATTTTGATTCTCACATTCTTCACACACACACAAATTTAAATGTACTTGTATATATGGGTAAGGAGGTCACTCCCATGGCTATTGGGCAACATGATTTACTGAAGTACTGAAGATAACAAACACGTCACTTTGGAGTATGTGCTGTATGCAACAGGATAGGTGTAGTCTCATAAGGATCTTTCAGATCCTGTTGTTCTAAGGAGCTTTGGGAATGGTTGTCTCTAGATGCACAAGTATCTGGACTTGGCAAGGAGCCTGATGTGTGACTTCAGTGAAATTCCCTTCTCCAAGTCTCTTCTCCAGCTTTTTAAAATAATGATTTTAGGAAAGAAGGAGTTAAGAATCTTTTTTTCTTAATGGGGGGAGGCAGGAGACAGTTGAAGTTGGTGGATATTAGTCGAATTCTGTTCAGAACTGTCCACCAACCTGCCCTCAAAGACAAAAGGAATGGGTATTTACTAAATTATCCTTGCTACTTCTTCTGCCCTGGAATGTGGTCATGGAATGGCTTTTCTATATAAGCCTTTCTCCCCACCCCTACTTACTCTTAGATGGAAGTAGCTGCACAATTCTAAGTCTGCTTGAAACCTTCTCTCTTTTACAAGGCCACTGAATGTTTTAGTGTTGACAGTGTTGTTGATATACCTTGCTGTCTAGAAACCTGCATCTTAAAAATACTTCTGGTTTTGTTTTGTAATTTAATTCCATTCCTGTCTTTTTCTGTGTTTTTTGTTTGTTTTTATAATCCCTTGAGTATTGTCATTCTATAACAAGAAATGTGTTTACTTTAGACCTTTCACCTTGCAATATGATAAAATTACCATCCACAAATTCCAAAATTACTTTTGGGTTGTTTTAGTATAAATTCTTATTTTTTTGTTTCTTTTTACACATCCAACCTCCAACTTAGATTAGTAGAAGCACTGTTTAGTTTGAATTCTGCTCTATATAATTCACCTATTTCCATCCCTAGATGTCTTGATTCTTAAAAAACACTCAGTGTTACTCTTCTGATTTTTCCATGATACAGAAACATTTCCTAAACTTCCATCTGAGAGTGATGTTTGCATCTTCCTTACCTTTACCCATGGAAAACTCTTGAAAATTGGCAGCACTGCTGTTGCTTGTCATAAATCACTGCTGCGGACAAGAGAGAACGATCATGGAAGTCAGAAGCATGTCGGGATTTTCTTCTCTTTATCCCACCTGACTGAAAGTCTTCTTGTTCTTTTCTTCTGGCTGATACCTTTCTTCTTTCAGGCTTAGTAGCTTATCATTCTACATTAAAGTTATGTCTCTTTTGTCACTGTTGGGTTAGGCTGGTAGCTCTGGGGAGCTATCATTATGTTCAGTTTAATAAGAACTTTTTATTCATGCTCCATTGTGAACTGATGTTGGCTTTGATGGGAAATTGAAGAGTAGGAAAACAAATGTTTGGTGCTCTAAGAAAAGTTCTAATTCATCCAAGGCTTTCCTTTTCCTAAAAGTAATCTGTGATGTGTGTTGAAGTAGATACGGTAATGTATTTATAAAGCAGACTGGAAAATTTCAGCTCTTTTGAGAACTCCACTTGAGTATGAAGTGCTTTATTTTGTAAGATGCTTTGGATTTATTTTATTTGGGTTGGAGAAATATATATGTTGCACTTAAGCATTCACACACGCACCCTCCCTAGCTTGGATTGTTAAATTTCTTTCTTCTTTTATTTAAGAGTGAAAGGCTTCTTGAACCATTGAGAGATGATCATTCTTCTCTATGCTACCTGGAAACCTTCCAGGTCTTTGGTTTCTTTTTTTACAGTATTCTATAGTTTGTATTTTCTTTTTCTTCTTCTTTTCCATTTTTTTCCCTTTTTCTTAGTGTTGCTTGACTTTATTCTTGGCAGCAGTTTTATGTCCATGTTTCTCTGACACTAATCCTTCTGTCACCCATCATTCTGTGGCAGCTTCAGTCAAAGCTCACTTCTGCTGAAGATTTGAGAGATCCAGTTTCTGGGATGAATTTGCCAAGCTACTCCTCTGCTATCAAGGATGCTTCTATTTTGCTCCTTTGTTCTGCGTGCTTTGCTTCCCACGGAGCAGCTCTTGACTTTTGAGTAAATTATGAGTTACATTCTTCCAGTGAGACTTGGTGGTAATTTTGATTTGGGTCCCCTTTAGCTTTCCCATGAAGAAGAAAAAAGGTTTTTCAGATCATCTTGTGGGAGCTGGAGCTTCAGTCAGCTCTCTGCTCTCCTCTCCTGACCTTATGAAGGTTGCTTGACTGACAGGATATTTTTAGCTTCTATTTTTCCCATTGCCATATTATTTTGTTCAGGATTCACGCCAAGCTAATCATTCTAGAGTTCCTGAATCTCCCCTTTTACATTTTTTTAAATACTGCATATTAATGTAGAGAGTCCTTTGATGTTTAGAATTTCTTAAGATTATTTAAAAAGCATTTGTTTTTCAGAGGACTCCTCAGTTATTTCCTTGAAGCTTCTTGTGTGTAAATTATCTGTGCCTCTCCTTTGTAAAATACTCCATTTTATCAGATAGTGGTTTGTTTTTTTGCAGACATAAATTTCTCTCTTCCTTACATATGATTTTAATGACATAGATTTGTATTCTTTTTCCAGTTACAAAACAATCTTGCTTTTCTTCATATTTGTTTCATGACTTACTCATTTACTTGTGGCATTGAAATTCAAGGTTTTGGAGTTGTTTGTTTTTTTAGTTTCCCTGCTGCTTATGGCTTAGTCACCTTAACATCTTGTTTCATTGCAGAATATCTGTTGTGCTGTTTCTTGTCTTTTTTTTTTCTTAATCCAGGAGATTGTCCCTGAGCACTACAGGAACAGCACTCCAGTCAAACACCCCCTCTGCTTCAGAAAGGGGATCTCTTTTTTTGCCATTATTCCACAGTAAAAAGAAATATTACAGACTTGTCTGTGAGTGTAGTGACCTACCATGACTCTGTTTGGAGAGGTCTAATGCCCATGCTTTCACATTTAGGAGTTACATGTTTTTGTGTTTACTATACTACTTGAGAATAAGGTTTAAACTTTGCACTTGTATGCTTGTGCAGTATTACCCAGTGTGGGACTTGTCATCCACGTTCAAAATGAGGATGTAAAGTTAATAATTTATGTTACAATATGGTTAAATGTTGCAGAGTTTTGCCATGGCAAGCAGGTTAAAGACACAGAACCTCAGATTTATACCCTTCCTCTTATTCTCTTTGTTACAGGTAATATTGCAATTGGAATATGGTTGTTAATATTTGCACCATATAAACACTTTGTGCCTTGTGACCATCCGGCAACTCAGTTGCTCGGTAAAAACTGGTTTGAACTACATGGGGATGTGCCACAGAAATGTATGTGAATCAATTCAGCTTTGTTCAAGCATAGTAAAAGCCATTTTGTTTTGTAAATTTAGCTGACAAGTTTAAGTAGTTTAAGACGCCTCCTGATTTTGATTTCCCTGTGAATGTTGGGGGCAGAAGAACTGTCAAGTAGCCTGGAGGAAAACATAAAATTGCAAGGTTTCTCATGGATTAAGGAAAGACAATTGCTCACTGCTTTGACAGTTACCTGCTGTATACAACAGAAATTAGGAACTGGTTGTAGACCTGGGCTATCGAGGGTAATGGCTCAATTTTAGAAGTAATTTGGTGTTCAATCACTAGTAATTTCTAATCTCTGCCAGTTTGTTATTAAGTATGAGAGGGTTTGTATGAAATATGCTTCACGGATTGGTTAAATGATTTATCTATGTTCTGACCAGAAGTAGCATCAGTATTACTGGTTTATTGAAAACTAGTTCTTTGAATCTGTAAATAACACAAGGAAACTATCACTCCTGTATCTTAGTGTATTGCTCGACTTACATTGGAAACACTTGTTTGCATTTTGTTTTAGATACTTCGAGCTGTTTTTGTTTCATTTCCTGCAGTCAGGAGCATATCACAAATATTTTCCCGTGTTTGAAGTGTATAAACTTAGATAGGATCTTCCCTGGGAAGCTTTGAAAAGTAGCTACCTCTCTCACTTACTGAGAGTATGTTCATTAGATCACCCAAATGTAGATCCAAGAGGAAGGATAGATAGAGATTAGCAGAGGGACTACTCTTAGCGTATTGATGCTTCTCTCTTCTTGCCTGCACTCGGCTCTTTTCCTGGAGGTCTGTGCAAGCCTGTAAAGTTTGCATGCTGTTTGCATTCGCAATGGTAATTCTGCCCACCCTGCACTGCGAACAGAGTCTACATACTTCTTCATCATTCTTTCAAATACTGAAAGACTTAATATCTTCTCACATAATAAAACAGATGACCAGTGACCTTTATTGCAGCACAGGGAAGAGCAAGTTCTGTACCTGAACTGTGAAGTGCTTAGGGTAAAGCCCATTGTGGGGACATTGTCACTTAGGAATGGCTGTAGAGCACTCAGCTCATAGCTCGTGGCGTATGTTTACATGAAGCTGTAATACTGACCACTGAAGATCCTTGGGAATCTCATGATGACTTTTTAGCATTGCTAAAAATACAGGTATTTGTCCTGCTCTTCCTGATGCAGGCTGATGCATCCCTTAGGTTTGCTGGTGTCACTCCTGTATTTGTACGCTAAATTGGATGCGATGTGGCTGAGTGCTTTTATACAGCAAATGATAGTTCATTCTTTGTGATTGTTTTATATCAAAGATGCTATTTATGGTACTATAATTTCATCAACTTAAAAGCAGAAGGATTAGCATTTGCTTCATTACAGACTTTGAGTATGTGAATAGAAGTTTATAAACTTGACGGTATTTCTTAAGTGCTGGTGTTTCTTTATTTGTGGGTGTGGATTTAGTCTCCTAATTACAGTACTCTTCTAGGAGGAACAGATGAAGTGAATCACTGTTCTAGGGCTTAATGTTTCTTATCCCAGTGTCTAAGGAGGAGTAAAATTCTCAGTATACTTTTGTATTCTGAGTATTGTGTGTGGTAACTATGCTGAAATTGTTATTGTGGAAATGGTTTATAACACTTGGTGACTGCTTTAGTGTTGCTTATTTGATAGATGACAACAATGCTGTGCTAATATGTTAAATGATTTTCTAGTTTGAAGATGGTTTTTTAAATAAAATGGTCTGCTGACCATTTTTGATGAGTAAACCTTGTAGGAAAAAGTAAAATGCATGTCATTGATACAACTGAAGGTTATTTACAGATGCAGTAATTTTTAGAGAATAATGATAATTTTAAACCAAAAGTTCCAGTGAAAACAAAAGTATACCTACAGGTTACCTTGTCTTCTTAATTCTGTTCAGTCTTGGTTTTTTTCACTTTTCTTCTGTTTTTTCTTGATAAAATTCTGAATCCTCTCTTATGAGCAGTTTGGAACAAGTCAAACCTTCCCCATTTTGCATCTGCTGAGATATAACTATGAAGCTCTGAGGTTATATGAGAATACAAAGGGAGCAATACTGCTTGAAATTTCTCAAACTTTGTTCCTGTCCAACAGTTCACTTAAATATCTTTATTCTGTGTGGAGAAAATAGTATTAAGAAAAATTGATTTGTAGTGTTCACTTAAAGCTGTTGTTATCAATGCTATTACTTTTATGTTCCAGCCTTAGTTTAAATATGTGTGATCTTATTTATACAGGTTTCTATAATCCCTTCGTGATGCAGTTTTCGAACATATGGTTGTTGTCGCCCAGCTACATTGGAATTATTTTCTAATAACTCGTGGCATCTAATAAAACAATGGAGATTAAAACAATTTTATGTTAATGTATAAAACTGTCACACACCTGTTTCTTAAATACTGTATGGAATTTTGATTGGGTGTTTTGCTTTTCTCACCCTCCCTTTTTTAAAGTTGCAGAGGAACTAAGAGGTACAGAGAATCACAAGGATCATCAAACCTAGGGATAATTTTCCTACATGAAACAATATTATCTACTTACCTTTCAACCTAAAGAAGAAGTCACTGAGAGGAATATGTGGTGATAGTTTGTAGAACATATTTAAGAGGCAATTGTTCATTGTCTCTTCCAATACAAAGACTGGGAGGTGTCAGAAGAGGTTACTGGTCTGCAGGTTCAGAATCAAACAGCAGGAGATGAGGCTTCATACATATTGTGGGTAGTTGGTGACACTCCTTGTGTTAGAAGATGTTCTGGATGTTAAAAGGGCCAGATGCTGACTGTACCAATGCCATGAAGGGAAAGGGATCTGGAACAAAAAAAAAAAAGCAGAGATCTCACTGCTGACTCAGCCACAAATGGTGTGAAGCTGGACAGACATTTGGTAATGTCATGCCTTGCTTGGTTCATAAATCCCTCCCTACGCATTTTGCTTCCTTGCTGCTGGATGCAAGGCTAAATAGATCTTTTTGGATTGATGTGGCACAACCACTTTAATGTTTGTTCTGGGATTTCAGTTACAGTTTCAGTTTGTGGTTTTTGTATTCTGGGGAGACTTTTTTAAAGATTGTAAAACTCTGTTTTTCATTAACTAGTTATCTCACAGTAACTCTATTTTAAGTCATAGTTCAAACCTTTAAGTTAGGCGAACTAAATATGATCCCATAAAGTTTCAGATTTAGAGGTCTGGGAATGTTTCTTATTCAACTTGAAAAATGTTGAGGAATGACGAAACGGTAAAAGTATGCAAAATCATTGCATAAAAGGGGTATGTCTAGCCTATGGCAAAGAATTCTAAGCAATGAAGACTGCACATTTTTCTTAGGCAAAAACTTTGCCTTTTTGAAAAAAGATTTTTTTATGCTTATATTTTTCTAGTGATCTTTTGGTTTGGTTTAGAGGAGGAACTAAGGGAATTGCTTGTTCAGTAACTCACAATGTAAAATTCCTTACTGTTGAGTAGTAGCAGTGATCCCAATGCCAGGAGGAAGAAGGAATGCTTGAAAGAAGCCTGGCCTAGAAATCTGGCAAGAGGAGAAATGCAAAAAGCCATGCAAGGGTAAATAAATTTGAGGTCATGGGGGAGCCATCCTTGGCTGACAGAGGTGGCAGTTTAAGGATTTTTGCACTTTACCTTTATACCCTTAATATTTCTGAACAGTCTTCAGTTTGGTGCAGTCCTCTTCTGGCCCTAAAAGTAAGCACATATCTTGGATTTGGGAATAGATTAAGCTAATGCTATCTTCTTTTCATTTCTCTGAACGGTGATTAAGGTTTTAAAGTTAAGCGTATGGAATTTAGGAATTGCTGAAGTGGATATGCTTTTAGCTGAGACTGTGTAAGTGCACTAGGGTGTAGTCCTTAATAATTTCATCTCACAATGTTTCTAAACCAAGATAGTGTCTCAGTTCGGCATGCAGAAAGTGGTGAGATGCTCTGTATGTCTTTTCCTTTTCTTTCGTATAATATGTGAGTTTAAGCCCACATTAGTGCACACCACGTGAAGCCAACTCAGTTGCAGAATATTTGGTTCTTTCTCGTCCTTTGCTGCTGGTGATTCCTGCTTATCATGCGACGCTTCCTGGTGATTCCTCCTCCAGGGCTGGGCTCTCAGGGGTCGTGTTGTGCTGCGCTGTCACAAGGTGGAAAACTGGGACAAAGGCACCTGCCTGAGGCAGTGGGGTGGGTTTGTGGCACAGTCATGAGGAAACCTGAAGAGTTTCTAAATGCTATGAAGTGGTCCCTGTATTTATTTTTTTTTCACACTGGCTTTGCGAAAGGATTTTGTACCCCTTAATAATGTGCTACTGGCTAAAACCCATGTCTTCAAGTCATCACATAGCTCACGGGAAACTGCTGCCGTTTGGATTGTCTAACACTCTAGGTTTTGGTGGATTGCATATTTATGTTTTACTTTGGGTCTGATTCAAACGGAGTAATTCCTGACTAAATCTATTAATGAACTCGTGAATGCAGGTCAAAATGCTTGCTGTTTTCTCCTGGAGTGTTTGGACTGGAATGACAACAGCTTTCTGCTTCCCTGGAAAGTATATCCACCAGACTGGCTTTTAGACACGTTCCTTTGTTTGCTGAGGTCCTCTTCTCAAAACATTCCACGTCTCATGTGCAAGAGCCTTTTTTCCTGACTAAAATTTGAATGACCTTAATTGCCATATGATTTTTTTTATTTCTTTTGCTTAGTAGTAACTATTTAAAGAATTCAAATTAAGACAGAAGCCAGTCATTCTTGTTTATTTAAAAAAAAAAGGTCTTCTAAGAGGGATAAAATTCTGCTAATCACCTATACTGCTTTTACTTTCCGAAACGAACCAGCGATTCCTGCTTTTGTCTGCGAGTGTTTTGAGATACCTTATAATCTTAGTTTTGTTGGGGGTGGGTGTTTTTCTATCTGTGGGATTTTTTTTTTCTACCTAACTCTGTATTTTTTGTGCGTTTTAACAGGTGCATGCAGTACTTGTTCAGTAGAAAGTAGTGCAGAATGAAAAGAAGCGAGGGTGAGGCTTTTATTTGAAAGAAAAAAAGCTGAGGAGGAAGTTCACTGCTGAAAGGGTTATTGTAATCAAGTTTATCATGGGAGCTTGCTGTTGTGTAACAGAAACTCGAGCTTGTCCATACCTGTCTTAAAGCTTACTTAATGAAGAAAGAAAACAAACCTACCAAAATATTTATGAAATTAAATAAAATTTGTTCCCAAACTCTTAAATTTCAATACATTATGACAGTGCAGCTTCTTATTGTATTACTGTCTGTTTGTAGAAAGACTAAATTTTTTACAAAAGTGATATTTGTCAGATTTACCCTGTGAGCATGAACAGGTTAATGCTCAAGCATGTGTCTCTTGTGGTTTAATAATATTGAAACTCATTCATTCAAAAACCACTTTAACCAGGTACTGTATAATGAAAAATGTCTTCCTCTGAAAGGAGCCTGTTGAAAGGTCTGCTAGGCAGCCAGTGAAACTTTTTTTCCTAGTAAAGGAGTACATCTACATTGGATGTTCATTTAGCTTTTTTTCTATCATTTGTGGGTTGCTGGGTCATCCTCGTGCCATCTTGAATTCTTCAGTAAAAACTGCCTGTGTCAGTGTAATGCTATCTAATATCCTAGCACACCTAATTTTTTTCTCTCAAAAATGCAAAACGGTTGTTTACTGAGTCATTTTCTAACATTCATCTTTTTGCTGTACAAAGATCCTTCTCATTTCCTCTACATCAATGATCAGGAGTAATTTGGGATTTTAAGATGTAGTAGCTCTTGCAGTTGAAACAGTTATTAAAGGAGAGAGCAAGAGAGAGGCTGCCAGTGTGACATCTATGATTTTCAAATGGTGTCTTGACCTTTTTTTTCCCCCTTCTTCCTATTTTTTACCAGACAGATAACTTGGGCAACTTCTTTGACTGTCATCAAGATGGACAAATTGATTTCCTTTTCCTGTCTTAACCTTTCAGTTACCCTTTCTGTTTGACAGCAGGCTTGGTCTCTTTATGTCTTTCCTGGTGGCAGGAGTCTCATGAGATGCATATTTCTTAGCAGTTATCTAAATGGAGTTGTAGCAGTTTCACCTGTCTTTGTTCTTCTTGTCATTTGGTTCCCTTTTAATAATTCCAGGCACACCCTCTTGCTGTTACATCAAGCATCTGTATGTGATTCATGGGTATCAGGGTTTGAAGACATCTATCCACTCTTTTAGTCCATGTAAGGATGACTGCACTGAGTCAGGCTCGAGGTTCATGGAATCTGTTCTCCTGTTTCAGATGGTGACCTAGGGAAGGAGGTAGGAGCAGGGTGCAGTGGTTCTCCCCAGTATACTTTCACACTCACCAGCAAATCTCAAGCCTGGGGCATTTCTATGCAGCAATGCTAACAGTGCTTACAATGTCGTAGGATCACAACATGGTTTGGGTTGGAAGGGACCTTTAAAGATTCCCTTTAACACTGCATATGTCTTTTCTGCATACCTTATACTCTGGCAAAGAAGGCTTTCCTGAAGAGGCTACATAGAATCTAACTGTGCAACAAAGTTAATTATATTAGTTTTTTTCCAGCTAAGATAGATGGCAAAAAAAAATTTGACATTTTCTTATTTTTTAGAAGTTTGTATTCATAATACACAATGTTAAAGCACGTTTAATTTGTGTGTGATGACTGTTGTATTAGTTCGCAGCTGTTTCAGGTGGGATGGTGGTGGTCCCTGAGAGGTAGATAGTGATCAGACAAGGGGGAAAAACAGTAATTTAAAAATACGTCAGCAAGATTCATTGATATGTGTTTATATGGGAGGTAGCCAGATCAGTAGTACTGTAAGAATACACAAAAAGCATGGCAAAAATAATCATTAGTAATCTAGAAGTTTAGGCTTGCTGACCACATGAATGATCTAGTGTGTAACAATGATTCACAAGGTCATTTCATTCAGTTTTAAATATTAATTTGGATGTAAATTTCACAATTGATACAGTTATTGTTTCTACTGTCAATTCTTTTATGTAACCTGCATGCACTGTGGCTGGTGTCATCCCACATCATGCTCTGACTGCAGATGACCAGATATATCTGAACCACTTGAGCAGCAGGAGCAAAGTAAGGCGAACAAAGTGTTGTAGAGAACTTGACTGCTGTGCTTGTTGTTGGTACGTAATTTTACCCTAGGTAAATGTAAAGCTGCTTGGGTTCCTAGGAATGTGTGTTTCAGTGCAGTTTGCCTTCAAAGATATTTGCACACATTAGGGCAGCCATTTGATTTATTATTTTTACAGTAAATATCTTTTATTGTATGGGCATTCCTTGCTTTATGCAAGGTTTGCACCGAAATTCTAGATTGTGTTGCATAAAACCCCTTCTCCAACTCTCACAACTTGATGTTTCCCAAACCTTCAAGTTAAATGGCTTTCTTAGTCCGTTTCCTGACAAGTTTGGTACGCTCTTGTTCCGACTTGGTTTAGGCTGAATTTGTCATCTTAAAAATGGTGAAGCCTTGCTGAGTTTTGGATAATTGCAATCATATCCAACTTTAAATGTCAAATGACTCCCAGAGACTCACAAAAAACCGAAAATGCAAAAATGATTTGGACCTTATTGGATTCCAGTATTAAATGGTCATTAAACAAATCGCTTAGGAAAAATGTCCACTGTGGAACATAAGCAGCCTAGGTGAAGGTAGAACTTTAGAGAATGTACAGGCATGGGAAAAAACGATTCTCAAGATGGAAATTCACAGGTAGAAGGATGATGAGGAGGGGAATTGTGCTGCAAAAAAAGCACTGAACAGGAAAGAAGGAAAAATGGAAGGGAAAAATTTAAAACAACTGTATAATTAATTCTTTTCAGAAGGGATGGAACATTTTCATTGTAAAATAAACTGAGTTGTGAGTATTGTGAATATGTAAGTAATGCCTTAATGCCTACAGGGATGTTGTCCTGATACACAAGAAGGAAATGGCCTATATAGTCATCTAAGAGGAGAGTCAGTCAGACCACATTTAAAACAAGAAACTATGGAGCCTGCAAATTATTCTAGAAAGCCAGCCAGTGCATATTGTTTTCTACCTGTTGATCAGCAACATTCTGATATTGTCCTAACAAGTAGGAGAGGCTGCAATCTTGGCTTACCCAAAACAATTACCTGTTACTGTGATCTGATTATCATGCTAATAGTTTGGCTCCTCCACTCCTGAAAACCAGCTTGTTGTTTTCTAATATGGGTGAAAAATGCCATCTAACTTTGAAAGATAAAGTCAACCAATTTAAGTAGTCTAATGACTATTTATCATCATAAAAATCTTGTTCTAGACACTTCTTCATTGACTCAAAAGCATGTATTTTATTCTCCTGTGCTCAGCTGAAGTTGCTAGGGAGGAGGGCAGGGGGAAGTACTCTAAAGTAGCACTAATCTTCTGTACTGCTTTCTGGAGAAGACCTGTAGCTACTTTATTTGTCACATGTGGGAATAACATGCAGAGATTCTAAAGACAAAGCTTAAGAAAAGTTCTTGGTAACCTCTGTACCCCATCTAGACAAGTTACAGACTCTGTCAGCACTGTTGATCAATTCTGAAGAAATTGCAGCTTGCGAAACTCCAGAAAAGGCTAGCAAGTGGCATAACTTTAAAAGGGTTTTCTGTCAGTCTTCCTGGAATTATTAGGCACCCTCAAGGGTTTGTAACTTGAGTTTTATGTGTGGCTTTTATACTGTTTCCCAGGTTCTCGAAGCAAGGTGAGAGCTCAGTAACTCCACATGTTGATGGACAGGGGAGTTGTCCTAATATTTAGCACAGAAATACAACTTGAATTTTTTAATTTATGAACGGATAAATGAAAGTTACACTTGGAGAGAGTGTGGCATATGATCTAACACTGTCCTCTATTGTCCAAGTACTCCTCCCTTGGGGTTTAATCATGGGGTGCTGGAGGCAGAGTTTTTTTACCTGAAAGAGGGAGGCCCCAGCTCTGGATCTTGCTTTCCTAGTGGATTTGCTGGTTGACTTCCAGTGCAACTTGTTTTATCAGATTCTTTTTTTTTTTTTTTTTTTTTCCC
>VZRE01013307.1:229-52900 GCA_013396775.1 Cephalopterus ornatus
TTTTTTTTTGTGGCTCGTTCTTTCCCAGAGGCATCTTCATGTTCTATAGAAATGGCAAGTAGTAGCAGAGAGCTAAAGTTGTTTCAACTTAAAACAATTAAAGGCCTTTTTGTGGCAAACCTGTGCTGCTGCACTGAGCCTCTGAAAGGCATTTGAGCGTTAGCAGAAGAGTTACATTATGATTTTTTTACTTTACTTCAGACCAAATTTTCCCTCCAAACAGACTATTAAAAAACGTGAACCCAAAACATGCCAAGGTTTACGTTAAATGCTGGAAACAAGTGAAAATCAAAGCAGAATAATATGGAAGTTCCCTCTGAGGGTCTGCTCATGAATCCCAGTGGATCTCTGTAGCTGGACTCCAAGGTTTGAACCCATCAAAGTCTAAAGCTCTGGTACAAATGGCAATAAAAACAGTTTACTTTGTGTGGTCGCGTTTGCAGGCTGAGAGCAAAGAGAGTGTACAGTGAAGAGGAAAGAAGTTTCAAACTGTCTTTGATTAAACTGGCTGCAGCAATATAAATAAGCGATTATACTAATTGGAAATACATGGCACTGGGTTATCCATTTGGAGCCCAGCCCCACAGAAACAATGGTTCTGCACCCTTTGACACCAGGAAACAACGTGCCCGTGGCATTTAACCCCAGTGACACTCTGAAGGTTGCAAACCAGCCACCTCAGGGAGATGTTCTGTGCTTAATAAGGTGTCTGCTCCCACGTCATCTCCCCGTTCAGTCCCACTGATCAGTGCCTTGCCATGGTGTGAAGGCACCAGCACGGCCGTGCTCGGGTTGTGTGAGAAGAAAATTACAGCTGGGATTTTTATTATCACCTCGCCACAACCTCTATTTCTATGATTCATATTGCTTTAAGAGGTTAGTTTTCTTTACCATTTAACCTTCCTCAATATTGCTGCCTGAACCAAATTTATGTCTCGGATAAAGCTATGTCCTCTTTTTATTGAATCCAGGTACTTTTCATAATGAAACTAAGGTCATGTGATCTTTGATTGCGGTACTTTAAATTCTTTATTGAAAATGTATATTATATATTTTTATGACATCAATTAAATGTCTCAAAATAAATGACAACATAAAAAATAATTAATGTCTCTGTTTGGCTCATTATCTCTTCGGATTTGATTTGTGTTCAGAGCTGGAAGTTCATCTGATACATATAGATTTAGGTATTTCAGAGCACTGCCTCACGGCAAAATTTAGGACTGAAGAGAGATTTCGTGAATATGGCACTGCATTTTTTTATTTGCTTGCAAGTTCCTTGGGTAAATTGCATTCTTGTCTGTACAGGATGTTATTCCACCTTCATCACCAGAGAGTATCTGAGTGCCTTCCAGCCAAACATTATGTGATCCAGCTGACATCTGCCACGCTCATTCTCTCTTTCATCCTTGCCCCAACGTGTGCGTGTTTTGTTGTTGGGTTTAGATCTACATGCTGCCATGTGTCAGTGTTACAGAAAGTCATCTGTGCATCAAACACTCTTCTAAATAACTTGCATATTGATCCTGCAAGACCCCTCGGGTTTATGGCCTGAGATTCTGAAAACTGAACTGGAGGTATGAAACTATTATAATCTTGCAAGAAAGAAATAATTATAAAATCCATCAGGATTTCATTATGTCTATGTATATTTTTATATTATTCCAGCATCTTGGAGACCTTTAACCATGAATTAGACCATTTGTACTAGAAGCTGTACAGTCTGTACTTTCGAGTCATTTACAATCTAATTATAAGACAACAGATCTTGTCTTTTGATACATTTAACCATCTTAATGTAGAAAAATGATGCAATTGACTATTAAATCTAATAGACAATTTCTGAATGTCAGCAGAACTAGATTTCTGTTAAGCCTTGCAAGTAATTCCTGTATGGGTATTATTATTATTATTCGAAGTAATAATGTGCTGTACAGAAAGTGCCCAAAAGGTGTTTAAAAAGCCTTTCTGGTGCACAGCAAGGAGTTCAGGTGCCATTCAGATCCCAGTTCAAACCCTGCTTAGGGCTTCATGAGAGAAACCATCTGACGAGGTATGTCAGGGGAATATGGAAGCACTTGAGAGACAAGTCCCGTGTTCGAGGACGATTGACATTTATTGACTTCCTGCACCATCTAGTGGGGATTAAAATTAATTGCTCTCATTTTATGAAGACTAGCTGTTCAGGATGCCCGTGGCTTCTCCTCCCAGCGCTGGGAACAGCACTGGAGGACCCAGTTCTTATCCTATGCAGGACCAGGCTTTATTGGGATCATCAGTGCCACCGAAGACAGAGAATGACCGTCACATCCAGTGACACACAGGGATCAATCCACCTGGATTGAGGCCACAGGGACCATTGAGAAGGCCAGACCTTAAGGAGCATGGCTGGTGTGCCACTGAGCTGTGGGCATACACAGGACTGGGAAGTCAGGCAGGTCTCCTGGCCAGGGGAAGCAGAAAGCACAATAAAAGACCTGGAGAAAATATCAGCCCCCCAGTTCTGAAGGGCTCGCTTTGTGGCTGGGGTGTTGGAGTGAATGTCAAGAGAACTGAGTGTGATTCCTCCCTCTCTCTCATGACCAGGTTGGATTTAAGCTCTGAGGCCGTCCTGAGTGAGTAGGACTTAGGAATAACAATTTTCATCAAACCTGAAGATTTCAGGTTTCTCTGCAAACCACAGAGGAGGAGCCGAGGTCTGATCCTGCAGATGGAGCAAAATCCCCTGCTGTAACTTTAATATAAGGCATTTCCTTGACCATAATTTGCTTAATTATCAGTGAACAGGATGACATTAGGTGATTAAACTCCTAATTTTCTGTCCAGGAAACAGGAGCAGCTTTTTCTGTTGCTGGGCAACACAGATATGCTTTGAAATTTAGTTAAAGTAATGAGTGATAAACATTTTTAAATAGACATGATATGCTGACAGAGGCAATCCTAATTGCTATAAACAGCCAGGAGGCTGGAAAACCCCACCCACAGAATATAGTTTATGAATGAAAAAGTTGCTCAGGCTAACTGCAAGGGAGGAATATAAAGCAAAGCTCGAAGAAGGGGAGAGAGATCTCCTGCCCTGAGAAAGAGCACTGATTGTTTCCATATGACTGTGTTTGTTATTCCTGGTGCAGTCCTTGCTCAGTCCACCCATTACCCTTCCCTTCTTAGAGTCTGTTTGCTGGACTTGGTCATCCACGTCTGTGTGTGTCATCACAGCACTGAAGGAATCCCTCTCTGCTGGGAAATCGGTGCGTCAGAGGCTGGAAATTTGTCTGTGGAAAATGTTTTTCACTGCAGAATTTCTCCCTTTCCAGACCAGGGCTTATCTTGACCTTATTTCTTGAGAAATAGGGTCCAAGTGGCTTTGAAATGCTGCCCTTGTAGCTTGACAAGTCTTCCTTTAGCTTCAGTTCAGGTGGACCCAGAAGGAGTTGGGCCCTACAGAGGCGTCTGCTCAAGATCCTCCCCCTGGAGAGGTCTCAGCAGTCCCTGGGAGACGTGATGGTGTCAGGGACTCCAGGAGCCCTTCCGGGCAGTGCTCAGCTTTGTAGCGTGACAGAAATCAGAAAGGACAAAGGCCTGCACGTGGGGTCTGCTTGGTTTTCTTGTGAGCGCAGGACTCCTGTTTTTCAACATGAATTTCACAGTGGCAGAACATCACTCAGTCCTTGCTCTAACATCCCTTGCTGTTTCCTGGTTTGCTGTGGCAGAATTTCCTATGCCTTTGTTGCAGGTTTTTATTTGTTTGTTTGTTTGTTTGTTTGTTTGTTTTCTTGTCCTTTTGGTTTGACACTTCCTGTCACTGACGCCCACTCCTCTGCTTTGTCTGAGAGTTCGGAAAGATCTCTGCTGACTTTCACTGATCCTGATGTGAGAGGCAAATGGTGTGTCAGGTGTGTTACAGAACCACTGAAAACACACACTGCAGCTGCCACATTGTTGCTCTTCAAACATGTTCAAAAATGTTTTAAAATAGTGTTTTAAGAGCCCACCCTGCAACACATCAGAGCAAATTTCTTCCTTAAAGATGCTTCTGCGTTCCCACTGCTCACCACAGCGGTTTTCAGCTCAAAATAATTCCAGTGCTGATCAAGAAAGTCTTATTTCTCACCTCCCCCAGAAGGCAAAGGGCCTCCCACCACAGCAGTGTGGTGGGACATTTCCTGGTGGTTGGGATGCTGGATCTGCCTTGGATGATGTTGAAACACCTGTCTCACGGATCCCATCAATAAAAGCCAACAAGCCCTTCCCTGGGGAGGTCTCACTCCTGTGGCACTGACAGCTGCCTGTGAACACAACCCCTGCCTGGTGAGCGCAGCAAACTCCCTGGTCTCAACAGTCCTCAAGTGTCTCTAGAGGCTCTCTAGCAAAGCATCTTCCTAGAATAAAGAATCCAGTTTCCATGGGCACTTGTGGGTATTCATATCTAGATTTACTAAGAAGGAAAAAAGGGAATGTCGGCAATTCTGGGCGAATGTGATATTGAATTAGTTTTTTTCCTTTTCAGCTCTTTATTTGTGGTAAATTTTGCCAAAACATGCTTTGACTGTGCATTGCTTTGACAGATCTGGCAGAATTTCGAACAGAAATGACTGCAGATGCCATGCTGAGCACATAGAAATGGACGCTCCATGAATAACCCTCTTAAAAATCTGGCTTTAAGGACTTGGTTTACTTTTATTTGTTTAATTAATTAATCCAGGTGATGAGAGGCTGAAAGTGCTGGTTTGAAATGCCCCCTCTTGCTTTCCTCCATCAGCTCTGCTCACATGCCTCAGCCCTGGCCCCCTTTTTTAATTCATGTCTGACCTTCTTTGAGGAATCACAGAGCCACAGAATGGTTTGGGTTGGAAGGGACCTTAAAGACCATCTCTTTCCAAGCCCCTGCAATGGGCAGAGACACCTTCCACTAAACCAGGTTGCTCCGAGCTCAGACCAGCCTGGCCTTGAACACTTCCAGAGATGGGACACCCACAACTTCTCTGTTTGTGCCAAAATCTCAGATACTTTTGCTGCTGAGGCTGTTGACCACAAGGAGAGGTGAGCTTTGTCACCTGGTCATGATCCCAGTAAGCATTACAACCGCTTCATAACCAAAAACATAAATAAATATTGAAGATCCCAAACCTGCTCTGTTTATACTTTGTGCTTGAATTTGGGAGGTTTCTCGGCTTTTTTGTTCACTGCTTTCCACAGTACAATTGTCTGTGTAGCCTTAATGTATCTGTCCAGCAAATACCTGCAGACATTGCTCTCTTTGCTTCTCATTTGGATTCAGACCATAATCATGGAAAAAAAGCCTTTCTGGGCCTTAGGTGGGTGTTAATAACTAATGGGACCCCAACAAATCACCTGAAATACAAAGGTGGGTCAGATGAATGGTTTGTATATAAGTAACTCCTGGTGAACCATCAGGTGGGAATTAAAATTTAATTTAGAATGTACTATCACTGCTGCAGTGGTGGTGGTGGTGATTTATTTGATTGACTGCTGGTTTCTTTCACCTTTGCAAGCCTTAGGTTTTTACTATCTGAGGAAATTAAGGCTGAATTGCAGCAGGAAATTCCTTGTACCCAGGTGTTTCTGGTTATCCCATGAATAACTCAGCTGGTGGGGAGGCAAGGATTAGGATGGGATGGTTTGGAATCTAAATGATTCTCATTGCTCAGTACCACACACTGACATTCTGTCAGCCAAGGATGGGAAAATCCTACTGAGCTGGGCAACAGGTCCAGCAAGCAGAGATAATTTCATTGTTCCTTTTCAGTACTTAGGGTGGGAAACTGGTTTTATTAGGTTGTCCTGACTTAATGCACTGAATTTAAAAAACACTACTGAACTCGGTTGGGTTGTGATTTGAGTTGCCTTAATAATGCAGTTGCTACTCTACTGCTCCTGTTCTCCAGCCTGACTTTGTGCTGATTTTCCTTCCCAGATGAAAGTGGGAAGGGCCCAACCTCAGGTCCACTGCTTTGCTGGGAGGTGGATCAGGCTGGAAGGTCTCCAAGCGGCTGAGCTGCTCTTTTGTGAATGAACACAATCAAACCCAGTGTTAATTCAGGGACTGATGACCCTGTGCTGAACCGTGGTGGTGGTGGTGAAAGACTTCATAATTCGGCTAAGTAGGTGAACAGGGAAACAAACACACCTGCATGAAAGTAGAGCTTTCTGACCTTAAAATTCAGGATGCAATGGACACACCATGCAGTGGCAGGCCAGCTTGGTTGGCATGGAACATACGCACTGACTTCCCTTCCCTGCCAGGCTTTGGGAATGCAGCTTCTCCAGTGCCATGGTATGTGATGGATGTGCCCCGGTAGCCAGTTCTGTGGCAGCTGTGACCTCTGTGCTCTGTGGCCCATTCCTGGGGTGTGCAAAGGTTACCCGAACACAAAATTTGCTGTCTGCCCTGGGCTCAGAACCCTCCGAACCATGAGACCTCTTGGTCAAGAGATCCCTCAGCAAGAGTTGAATAATCAGGAATAAACCTCCCGGAGCATTGGCACGCTTCTCAAAATGTAAATTACAAGAATTCCCACTCCATTCCCACTTCAGCTACTCAGGAGAAATAAAGGGATTAAAAGAGACAGAAATGTCCTTTCCTTTGCCCTGAGCTGAGGAGCCCATATTTCACGCCCTGCAGTGCAGCCAGCAGCTGGCTCTGGGAGGCTGCAGTGCTGTGCAAGCTGGCAGCCAGGCTTGGAACAGAAACACAGTGAGGCAGCGAGAGAATCATTTCCCCGAGACTCCAAAGCTCTAATTCCTGCAGACCCCTGGGCTCGGTTGCATTGTCAAAGTGAAGTGGATGGAAACAGGATCATTTCCCTCAAGCAGTCATTAAGGAAAACTACTTCAGATTATTCAGGGTTTCAGGTACTGCAGCAGCCTAACAGAGTGATAACCAGTTACATCTTCCTGGCCTATAGCAGCAGACACAACCTGAGTTTTGTAAGACACCAAAGGTATCAGCTCTCCTCCAAACTGCAACTGAAATAGCCCCAGAATAGAGTAAATCTGTGCAAACCTTCTTTGGTGCCAAATGGAAATGTAATTTGCAGGCATTTCTCAGCAGAGAAAGTCCTTTCCTACAGCAGAAGAAATTCAAGCAGCCACATGGAAATACTTTAATTTCAGCAGTAACCATCAGAGGAGATGGCTGCTGCAGATCATAGAAGCCAGGTAATTTAGCTCTGTACTTTAAATATGTGCAGAGCCAAGAAATATTAGGAGATGTGGAATGTTGAATGCAGCCCTGCACCATCAGTGCTGCAGAGTCAGGAGGGGAACCAGAGCAAAGCTCATACTGAGCTGATTGATACCTTCATGGAGCCCCAGCACGATATTCCAGCTGGGAGCTGGCTTTGGAAAAACCTGGGCTCTGCTGTTTGCCTCTTAGTGGTGAGATATAAACTGAACCTGGACGTTCCCACCTTCTCCAGGGTGTGATTCTGACAGTCAGCAACCCCTGTGAGCCAGGAGGTGAGGCGTGGAGCTGATGCCCCCTTCCAGTCTTCAGCCCTCCCTCCCTCTCTCCCAAGTCCCTACCTCCAAACCTGTGAATCCAAATAGCTCCAGGGTAGGTGGATTTTTCCACCCCGTTCCAGGTCTAATTTCTCTTTCAAACTAGTACCATATATCTTCCCCCAACTCCCACTTGTCACTTTATGGCTTGCTGGATCTGTTTCCTTTAATGCTTGAAAACATACAGTTAAAATCACCTTAAAATTCACTAATATGCCTTTTTATTTGAAAGGCTTCTTTCCCTGAAAGGCTTTCCCAGTCTTATTTGAGGGCATGCTCTCTAATATTAAACATTTTTTTGTTAAAAATGGGTGCACATCTGTTTGATATTTAACTCGAAACAAATGGTGAGAGTGGAGAACATAAGCAAAATTATGCTTTAGATAGCTATAAAAGGTCATTTTTGCTTTAAACTACAAAGGATGAATAGGGGCATATGACACACATAATAAAGGCAGAGATAGGTTTAAAATGCCCTCAGGCTACTCTGAGGTCAGCTGCTAGCTCACAAGAAAAGACAGATTTTGCCCCTCTCTTTTTTTTTTTGCCACCCAAAAGTGTGGATTGCAAGTTGGGATCTGTGTGCAAGGAAGGTCGCTCAATCTCTCTTAAAACCCATCCCATTTTTCTCTATCATTTTCCTAAGGGATACTGAACTCTTAAGCCTACTAATTAAGTAATTGGCTCCAAACTAACCCCCTCTCTCCTCCTGGCTGAAAATTGGAGAAGGGTTTAGCTTGTCATGCTGAAGAAACCATTGCTCGTGCTCTGCCATCAGACGAGGAATTTCTTGGTATTATACATTTAGGTGATCAGCAAAAAATACGCGTGCTCCTGTCTGGTGTGGACAGGAGGGATCCTGCCAGAGATGCTGAAAACAAGCAAAACCCGATCTCCTGCAGTGGTGCCAGGGCAGCATCTGTGGGCTGAGTGACTGGCTTTGCTCTGGGCTGCAGATTAAGCCTGTGCTGGGCTTTTTGGTCGGGGCTTGGTTTGGAAACTGCCAAGCGCTCCCCGTGAATTTTGAAGGGGAAATGAAGCGGGAAATGGGCCATTTCTCATTTAGAGCTGGCACGGGACCAAACCAATGGGAGCAGATGAGATTTCCAATAAAACCTTCCTGAAAGGCAAAGGAGTGCAGAGACGAGACGCTGGTTGTAATCTGGCTCCAGCCATCTGCTCCAGAAGCGCTGGAAGTGCAGGGCAGGGCACGACTAGCACCTTGTCCATAAAAGAGACATGGAAACATCAGCTCAAATTTGGTCATCAGGTGGCTTTTGCATCTACCAGAACATCTTTTCTGCTATGAGAGACAGATTAGGGGAGAAATATGGAACAAGAAGGTCAGAACCTTACATGTAGCTCCATCCCTCTAAGGCTTGTTTGAAGCCTTGCACTTTTTTCCGTACCAAAGGGGCAAAATTAGAGTCTTACTGTTTCTCTGTAAAGTAATGCAACTTTTCAGTTCATTTTCTCCTTCTTTCCCCCAAAACACAAGTTGGTCTTTTATCCTGGTGGAGTTGTTTAAAGCTGATTAAATCCTATCAGCAAATCATGAGGTATTTCTTAATTTTAGGCAGGAGATATGTATGCACATCTAAAGCACTCAGTGCATTTTCTCATTATTCCTGAGCTTTGTACTCCAATCTGTAATCACTAGAAAGCAAATTGTCCATAGCTCCATCCTGTAATATATAGGTTATTAATGGGAACCAGGTATCCTTCAAAGAACAGGACCATCAAGGATCATATATATCTGTTTTTCATGTCCTAGAAAACATTGCACAGTTTTAATGATTACTCAAAGGAGGCAAAAAAAAAAAAAAATCTGGACAATAAATTCAGGAGCTAGCTCAGTTGCAGAGGGGTACAAACACATCCTCTGGCTGAAATTCCTCTTATTAAAGCCCGAGATGCTGTGCTTTATCCTACCAGGCACACGAGCTTCCAGCTACCCACATGAGGGCAGGCTGGCAAACAGCCGACCCAGCTGCCGCGGCCGCAGTGCCATTGTACACTTCTGTTTTTTATGCTCAGCGTGCATTGAGAGCGATCCCTTTGTTCCATATGGCTTCCATACAGTGACACTGCATCCTGTGTAGGAGAGGTCAAGGAGTGGATTATCAGCCAGTGTTTCAAGTCGGGAATGAAGGGAGCTGGCAGGGCAAACCCACACAAAGCCTGTTCTGTGCCTCTCGTCGGCGCTGTGACCTCTGGGGTTCGGTGTCTGTGTGTCCCCCCGGCTTGTCCCCGCCGTGTGTGAGCACAGCCCCGGCCGGGGTGTTAGCACAGCGTTCCCCTGCAAGGTTTTTGGAGAAAGGAAGAGAACAAAAGCAACCCCGAAAGCCCGGCTGAAATGTTTAGCTATAAGCAGGGAGGCCAGGAGCAGGGAGGGAGCAGTGCAGGGAAGGATGTGCTCCCACTCCCGTTTCCATCCCCATCCCCACCCCACCCTCCTGTCCCACTGCCCAGCACCCTTGGGATGGGTGTCACATTCGATCACTGACAGTCCGCTGGGACCTCCCCAGTGAGCCAGCACTGCTGCCAAATGATGGAAAGGGCCTCAGTACCCTTGGGTGGATCCCGTCTGGCCCCATGGACCTCTGTGTGGAGAGGTGCAGCAGGTCACTGCCCATTTCCTGCACTGGTAGGCATGCAAAATTCATAATTTCATTTTAATAACTCCTGACCTGCAAGACCTGAGCGATCGTAAACCTCACAGAGTTATTACAGGCCAAGTAAAAATTGTATTCCATTTGAACATTCCTCATATAATATCCCCACTGCAGGCAGCACTGAAAGGAAAGCAGTGTTAGCAGGGCTGTTCCTCTGGTACCTAATGAGTTGGCTTTGGCTGGGGATCAGGAGCTTTTGGAGGCTGTAGTTTACATTGACCACTCAAAGGCTTTAGATATTCTGGACCAAACCTTGTTGTTTAATGATGTAAAGTTAAATTGGGGCTGAGGGCGGGGTAATCAGCTGGTTATTGCTGGAGAAAGTGCATGCAAACCCTCTGCTCAGCCCTCCTGCGCAGGGGCAGTGCCGGGGGGAAATGGGCTGGAGTGGGGTTGGGGACATGGGGCAGCAGCCAAGGGGCGAGGACAGAGCCTTTGGCATGACCCAGAGTGCTGCTGCTTCAGGGGTGCTTGTGGAAAAAATGCAGGTTGACACCCTCTCTCTTCCTTCTGACATCATCTGTCAACAGGAAAATAATTTCTCCTTCAGCCTGAAAGTCCTCTAAGTTTGTCAGAGAGGATTTACAAAGACACATCACCCTTGGATGGGAGCCTGGGCAGGGGGGAAAGGGAGAGGAGGGGCTGTTGCACCCCTCCTGCTTGAGCAGCTACACCCAGGGGTGGAGGCTGGGAACCCCTCTCCAAGGAGAGATTCCAGGCTGGGAATAGTGTGGGGTGAGCCAGGGAGTCAGGAGTATGTGATCACTGCCATAAAAAGACAGGCTAAACAGAAAGGCAGGGATTGGTAAAACTGTGGACACATCAAGTAAGGAATGATTAGTCCTTTCTGTCCTAAAACAAAAGGAGGCAGTGCTCAGGGAAATGACAGGACAATCACTCCTGGACAAATATAAGTGCAGCAAAGTCCAGGAAGCAGTCCTGCTGGGTGGGAAGGATGGTGCCCTGGCCTGGAACCTCAGGGTTGGGAGCCCCTGCCTGCCAGCATTCCAGAACCAGGAGAATCCTCACACTGTATTCATCCTCTTCCTCATTTTTCTTTTTCCACAAGCCTGAGCACCAGGCACTGTCAGCTGGTTCATCTTTGTGTGACCCATTACAGACATCCTTGCATACTTCTGATTTTATTTCTGTTTTGCCACTACTTCTTTGTTCACCCATGAGAACAGGTTATCATTCTCTGTAATTCTGTGTGTCAGGAGGAACAGATGCCAGCAGTGAAAACAAATCCAGAAAGTTCTTCCTTCGTGCTCTATTTACACTGGATCATCTTCTGTGTGGTATGATTTCAGTATCAATATTTTTCCTTCTTTACCCTGGTGCCATGCAAAAAAATGGAGGTAGAAAAAGGGATGGCATGATTCTGTTCCTGTAAATAATGTTATGTTGACTCTGCTGTGTAGTACAAATAATTTATTTGAGTTAAAAAGAATTATTATTGACCATTTCTGCCTGGCAAGTTTGAAGCTCGTTTACAATAATAAAACCCTCTTTTCAGCTGAGCACCCTGGAGTGTTTAACATTTCAGTTTTGTTAGTGTGGCCAGTGGGTCTCAGAAACTGCAGATATTCAGTGCCCAGGTGCGATAAAAAATCCTGCCAGTGGACTGTGCCTTTCCAAGTGCCCAGGTGGCTCACACAGCATCCAGGTTGGCAAGAGCATGAAGAGCAGAGGAAAAATGTCTTTTTCCCCCTCTCTGTACCTTCCTTGTTAGATTATTTTTAAGGGATTATGGGAAAATGCTTCACAGGTGGCATTTCACTCTATTCCTAAAATATATCCAGTTCTCCTACACCAACAGTGTTGGCTCCTTCCCTGTGAGCAGTGACACACTGAGTTGGCTGAGGTCTGGCCCTGTGAAAATACACAGAACCGGCTCATCCCGTTAAATTAAAAGGAAATTTTGGGAATCTTACCCTGCGTGGAGGACGCGTGCCTCACCACCCTGCAAACGCACTGAAAGCAAACACAGAGGAGACATCAGTCCTGCACAAAGTATTTGATTTGCTTGATTTAAGCGAAGACCTCCGAGATCTGATTTAGACTTCCTGGGTGAGACTCCTGGTGGATTTTTGCTGGGAGATTCATGGCCCTGGAAGCTGGAAGCACATCAGGCGAGGTCCAGCTCATCCATCACCGGCCAATAAGCGCTGCCCAGCTCGTTCCTGTTCGCAGCCTCGTAACTTCTGCTGTGCCACGGCACAGCTTCGCAGGAGGACCTCGGGAGATAAGGAAATCCAATTCTGCTGGTGTAATGTGTTAATCACCTCCATCACTCAGCCCCTGTGCTGGGGTGCCAGCCCCATTTGGCCGACTCAAAAACAGCCATCAGGGCTTGTTAGCACATTACAAGGACGGGATGTTGCTCTGGACTCGCTTGGAATGGACTTTTCGTGAAAGCATTGCCAGCATTTTTGCATCTGTCATTTGCGACTTTTCTCTGTGTGACTCTAAAATGGTTACAAACTTCCAAAGGATGGCGGAAATCTTGGTTTTTTCTGTGAATGTATGATCAGTGCAGACATACACCTTTTCTCTTAGTCATGGCGTAACCAAATCATTAAAATTTCCAAATTTTTCTGCACCACGTCAGCATATTTAAAATCTGCAAGATCAGGAGCACTCCTTTATTACTATCGATGATTGCTTATTATTTAACCTCAAAATGCCATCTGGATTCTGGTAATGCTCTCACCTGTTGATACCAGAAGAACTTGATGCTTGTTTGCTATCTAAACCTGTGATTGTAAAACATAAGAATAAAATGAGAGCAATTTCTTTTCCAGATCATATTTTCTCTCAGCAGGATTAAAACTGCCACAGCAGTAAAGAGTTTACAAACTCACTAAAGAACTGTAATAACTTCCCTTCTCGCTGCCGGGTCAAGGAAAGGTAATACATGTTTCCAATCAGCTTTGAATTGAACTCAAATTGTAAGGTTTATTTCACTTTAATCCATATGTGAGTTCATGTTAAAGGTAAGAGGAATCAGAGGACTGCAAACACGGAGCTGAGTTAATTAAATTCTGCAGCTCCTTCTGGAAGAAGCCCTGGCTCTGCTCATGTGTGAAGGCTTCCAGGGTGCTCCTGAGGGCAAGACCAACTGGGAAAGGGCTCTACTGGTGCAGTGAGGTGACACAGGGATTTAGAGGGACCAAGCACATGGAGAAAAACCTTCCAACACTTGGGAAATACTTCTTTGGGCTGAGCTGTACACCAAAAAAAAAGCTTCCTCCTCTCCCCTTCTCCTCCCTGGTCCAGAAAAAAACCCAGAAATTATAGTTCCTCAGCTGACAGGGACTGGGGGACTCTCCAGGAACACGCCACGTTCTCAGGTCAGGCCCAGGCGAGATCTTTCTCCAAGTCAGTCCCCACTGCAAATGCTGCTTTTAGAAATGATAAATGTTTATCAGTCTTCCTTCTCTGTTTCCCGCTTACTGTGGGAATTGGTCTTTCTTTTTTTTTTTTTTTAGATTTCTGGTTTTCTGGCCCCTCTTGTTTTATATGTGTTCTGGAAAAGAGCTAAGTGGGAGAGACTATTCCTGTGCTTACAGTTAAATCTGCCTTTCACTGTCTTGCAGAAGTGGGACCTGAGCTCTGGCCCCTTTGCAGGATCAGGTGCACTAAGCCCTTGTTTATCCTTTGGCAGGTCTCGTTCAGAGCCACGGTGTGCAGACCTGAGCCCCTGGCTGCCTGCACCTGGGAGGAGATTCGTCTTGAAGCCATAAATGCTTAGTTTATGTTCCTTCTTTTTTTTTTTCTTTCCTTTCTTCCACATCTGAGATGTGTCTTGGAGCATCTCCAATATTGACAGCAGTGCTCGGTGCAGGTCGAAACGGAATAAGTTGCCCAAGGGGGTGACAGAATCCCTGGAAACATTCAAGGTCAGATTGGATGGGGCTCTGAGCGACCTCATCTAGCTGAAGGCTCATTACTAGATGACCTTTAAAGATCCCTTCCACCTCAAACTATTCTGTGATGGCTGTGGCTCACCCAAGATCTCAGATCTCTGGGGACACGCCAGGTGCCGGAGCTGGGCACAGGAGCTGGCAGGGAGGGCAGCACACATGTGATTCTGCGTGTGGGCACGGAGCCACGTCCTTCCCAGTGTGCCAGGCTGATCAGCAAGGCACAAACCTCAGGAAAATGTGTTCTGTGTGTGGTTTTGTGTGTGAAGGGGGGATTTCAGTCACCGTGAGAGGTTTTGAAAGTTGAATATTCACCAAAGCACCCAACAGAGAGAGCTGTGTCCACGCTCTGTGTTCTGGTTGTTGATGCTTCTGTCTACAGTCCCTGCACCCAGGGAAACAAAATTTTCTTCCCATGCAAAGCTGGCAGCGAAAGGTTTTTCTGTTTAAAAATGAATTGCGTTCCAGAATGAGTTGCATGCCACGTGTGAGATTCTGGAAAAAAACAGCCTTCCTCAAGCACTAAAACGTGACATTTTAAGAATCTGAATTCTAAAATATTGCACAGTGCATTCATTTTGCCTCACGCAATAAAATAAAAGTCTCCCTTTAGCAAATTTGTTTTTCCTAAGCTTCCCACAGAATATCAATGAGAATATGAGTCAAGCACCAAATGCCAGATTCAGTGTCTTCTGACACTTGGTGGCTTTAAAAGGCCTTGGATCATGCTCTGTAAGATCATCTACCCTTGACAACTGGCTTTTCTAGGTAGCTTGGAGCTTCGCCTCATGCAAAAACCCATCCACTCGACAAAGAAGAGCTGGGTTCCTGCCAAGGAGTTCTCCAGTTTGTCATATCCACTTTAAAGGCAAAGTCTCTTTTTCTTGTGTTGCCCCGCTCAGGTCCTTGCAAGATACTTGAAAGTTATTTGTCCTCAAGGCCACAGATATATGAAGAGGCCGTTTTCACAGACTTGCCTAACAGCCTTTCCCATTTCTCACCCTGGCTACTTAATTTTCCCTCTCTACAGAAATGTCCTTGGCTACTCCCAGGTTCTGTTCCCTGAAGTTTCTTTGTTTGCCAACTCAGATGCTCAAGTGCTCTGTTCTCCGTGCTTAGAGGTGGTTTCAAAGCGCTTCACTGCAATTCTCCCTTTATATAAACACTTCAAAATTACTTCAGCAAACTGAAATACTTGCACATCAGCAAAGCAGCTTTTGATGATGATGATCTTGTGTTCTGTGCATCCAAGTACCTTTGACTCAGATGGTGTTCTTTTATATAACAAGCTTTTATCTCTTAATAATTTCCTGACTGCAAATTCAAGCTTCTCTTCTGGGCAAATTCAGAGGCACGAGCACAGTCCTGTTTTCTCTCAGAGTGCTTTAAAACAACAATTCTTTTCCTGTAAACTCTCATCTCAGACCTGGTGAGTTTATTATGTTGCTTTGATCTGTAGAATTGTCCACTCGTGGAAGCAAAGCTGATGCAGGTCTTGCTAGTCAAGCTTTTATTGACACATATAATTTTTAGTTTTTACCATGGTTTACCTGCATTGATCTATCAGTTCCAGGTTTGGAACAAGAAAGCTGTTTTGTGAAAACATCCATAACTACATCCATTCTGCTTGGGCTCCAGGAACGTGCAGATCACCACCTCTTTGCAATCACAGTCTCTCCTCTTTATGCTGGTGACTTCCCTTAGTCACATTGCTGAGGTTAAATATCAGAAAAAAGGTTAATATCAAAAGATTCAAGGCAAGAAGGCTGACTCCATACATTCAGCCCGAATCTGTGTGTGCTCTTGCAGTGAACAGATCATTAACTTTTGCAGTGCAGCTGCTGAGAGATGTCTTAAAATACTCCAGCTCTCCAGTCAGGGTGATAACAGCTCATTAAAGCCCAGTATCTGAGCCCCCTGTTCAAAGGGGCTTTGGAGATCACTGCTGTTTCTTCCTTCACTTCCATCAGAACCAGGAAGGAAATGGAGCTGGGCTGATATTTAATGTCTTTGTGCAGAATGTGGTGACCTCAGAGTTGAGGCACTTGCACAGACATCCCTGTCCTGTACAAAAGCAATCAAGAGCTCATTACCCAGCACAAGAACCTCAGTGTCCATCGGGTTCAACTGGAAATGAACTTTCTGGGAGCTGCATTAGGAAGATAAACCTATAAGAGCTATTTAATATTCTGCAACAAACCGAGATTTACATTTAAACCAGCAAAATCCATCCTTTTTCTTCCTTCTTCCCCACCACTGCTGCACCCAAGGCACTGCTTCTGAACAAGCCAGGCCTCATCAGTCTCCCCATCCAGGAAAGCCACATGAAGAGCTGATGAAAGTCCACTTTATGAGCTGATTATAAGTTTTGTCATTACTCTGAGCTAAGTATGTTCATATTTGTGGCATATGTTTGATCCAAGTTGGCCCTGAATCTTTACAGATGAGAGTTAGATGCTGATGTCTGCAGTGTTTGCTCCTGAGCTGCTCCACTGGCAGGAGGAGACTTTCTCCCACCAGTGGTCCCACACTTGTGCAGGCACTGGCTTTTCCCTGTTACTGGGTATTTGACTTAAGAGGAGATTTGCCTAATGGTCATGATGGGTTCCTGGAGGCAAAACCTAAGAGGAAAATGCAGATATTCCATGAAGAACTATGGCAGGACTGCGTGTATGTCCGACTAGTCAAGGAAAGCCAGTGAACGTGTTTCCCTGGGGCATCTTCAGGAGAGAAATTCAGCCTTGTTCCCTCTCAGGAGTGTGTGAATTGTCTGGGATGCAGCAGGTGCAGCTTGGACACAGCTCCCAGTTGCCCATGCTCAGAGATGTGAGTCTCCAAAGGATCCAGTGGCCATTCCTGGGGGATGAACAGCTCAGGGAGCAAGGGGAGCCCTCACAGCCTGCAGCTGCCCCTCCTTAAGCTGAATTTCACGCAGAGCTCTGGGATCAGTGCAGCTGCCAACAGGTTTCTGGGTGGAATTCCAGGTCTGGAGCAGAGCTTGCAAAGCTTTAACCATTTTGTGACCTGGGTAATAAAGAGAGGGAAGGGAAGAGGGAGCTCCTTCTCCCTACAGGGACCTGCAGCAGCTGAAGATGTTGGAGGGGCTCCAGCCAAAATCTGTGGTGACCGGGAGAGTATGGCAGGGTGTCCTCATTGCAGCCCCTGCTTTCTGAAATGTGCTTTCTCTCCCTTGGTCCATCACATTCATAAAACTCAGGCAAGCTGCAAGGACCATCTGTTTTCCAGGGGCTTCAGGGATGAGTGGAGCAGAGAGGAGGAGGTGGCTTAAGGAGTAAGTGAGGGTCTTGCAAGTGTGTCTGGTTTTCTTTGAGGGGAGAGTGGTTTTAGGCAGGCTCTGTCTACAGCTACAGATTATAAGTGATGGGATATATTTTATTGCATTGTGGGGTGGCTGGATGACATGGTAAGACCTGACAAGGCTTATTTCCCAGACCATGCAAAGACACAGCGCTGCTGCTGCAGCACGGGACCATCGGGAACGAGGAGGGAGAGAACAGCCAAGGAGAACAGCACAAGGCTTGGCTGGGAACTTGCCTTGAGTTGGACTTTTGCCTTAAGCAGGATTTTCTCCTGACTTAGTTTCCCTCCCTTCCCTGCTCCCAGGCTGACAGTGGTTAGAAGGAAGTAGAGCAAAAGCAGTTTAAAGGCAAAAAAAGTGACACGGTGCTGAATTGGAGGGGCCAGAATGGACAGAGGGAACCTAAGACTCACAGAAATTATGACTTCAAAGGCTCCAACCCCGTTTTTTTCTATCTAGCCTGTTTCCTCCAAAAGTGACAGAGGAGCAGAATCTCTGTTTGATGAGACTATTGCCTTACAGAAGGCTTAAAACATATATTATGTTAATTTTCATGGCATTTTGTCTGGAATGACTTGAAATACGTTTCTGTAACCGACCAAGCTCATTCTTAACTATCACTGCTACACATTCAGCAAGAATTTATAGGCAGTGTTAGAAGTATTTGTATCCTCACCCATTGTTTGTGCCAAAAGCCTCTGTCCTGGAAAAAAGAGTTGCAATTCCTAACACTCATCCACAGCACTGTAGATCAGAGGCTGGGATGAGCACACATGCACCTTCTCCTGCACCGCCCAGAATGGTCTGGGAATGTTTATTTTTACAAAAAAGCTTTTTTTTTTTTCCTTCTCTTATCTTGATCCCTCAATCATCTGGGGAGAGATCGGGTTTGGTCCCTGGCTGGAAAGACCTGCATTAGTGAGCAGATGCTGTGGGATGTTTCCAGAGCAGACAGAAGCAGCAACTGGGATGCACTTGTCTCTGCAGATGCTTCAGGCAGCAGGATCTCCATTTCTGTGGGGTGGGCTTTGAAATCCCTGAGGATAAGCTGAGCTGTAAGACTTCTAGAAAACACTGTCTGTGCACACAGCACAGAAAAGCCATGTGAAGGCACACAGAGGGGCCTGCACACTCTGCTTGGTGCTGGGGCATTCTGTCTGATTAAAAGTAGGGACTGAGTCAGTTTTGCTAAAAGATTTAACATCTTCTGTCCATTGCTGATTTACTTCCTGAGGAGTAAGTAACATAACACATGCTACTCTCCTATTTCATGGTAATCCTCACCCTTTGTTGTCAGAATACAAGCCAAAGGTGCACATTTTTCAAGGAATTGTTTGAATTACTTCCCTCATCCTGATTACTTTTCTTCACTTTTTCCTTCATCAGCCATCCTTTGGGTATTAACCTTGTATTTATGCTCACATTAACTGGGGTCAGCATCAGAAAATGCTCTTGCTCTTGCTTTTGCTCAGCCACCTGGAGAAACACAGAAGGGAGACAGTACCAGACATACACTAATTTCTAACATGTGTTTCCTGGCCTCAGCAGCTCCACCACATAAGGCACCACAGGAATAATTGTCCTTTGAGTACAGTCTTTGGATGTGTTTGAGCCTGAGAAAGCTCTGCCATGGAGTGAGTGTCCTGCTCAACATCAGCAGGCTGAGGGTAAGGAGGAGGCAGACTGGGTACAGAATAGAAGTTGATGATGTGCAAAATACTCAGTTTGGCTTCATCTGAGCTTCTATTGGTGGAATAATGAAAGGAAACAGCTGTGTATGGGAATGAATATTTATATCTGTGATAACCCTCCCTCTCTTTGAATATTAAAAGTGAAGCCTGGTAGGCTGGGCCTTCTGCTGTCCATGCTATTTCCAAAACATCCAGCAGCATCAGGAACGGTTTGGGTTGGTTCCATGGGGTTTTTTTGCATGGAGGAGACAGATGATGTTTGGCTTGTGGATTTTGAGGCCATGCTGTGCCCTGGGGCGGGCTGGAGCTGTGGTGTGTCCCAGGGCAGGAGCAGACATGGCTTTTGATGCCAGTGGCCTCGTTCAGCTCAAGTGGTGAAGGCATCAGACCCTCAGTAGCTGCACACACAATGCCCAGGGCTTTGGTGACCTGGAAAAGATGCTGTTAAGGATTGAGGTAATCCTGTGACTATTTATCTAACTCTTGTCTGCAGGTGGATAAATGATACCTCATCTAAGAAAGCCCCAGACGTCTTGCCCCTTCTCTGGATCCCTCTACTTTTCATTGCTGTATGGAATAATCCCAACACTTAAATGGAGGGAGATTTTTTCCAAAGTGTTTTGCTTTGGCCCATCTTTTTTCCCTCATGGGGGCAGATGGGAGTTTTACCACTGATTTCAGTGTGAACAGAGTTTGGGTTTGGAAAACCCAGCAGTCTCCTGTGGCAGCTGGGTCACAGTGTGTGGTGGAGGCTGTTTTGTGCCCGCCGAGGGAGGGATTTGAGGAGGAGCCCAGTTCAAATTCCTTGCAAGTCCCAGTGACTTCAGAGATGAACCTGGCCAGGAACACTGCTCACAGCTGAGACCACATTCCTCATAACTGTGGAAAGGATAACGCTGTGGAAACTTCCTGCCATTTGGAAATTAAGACAGAGCAGCCCTGGTCAGCCCCTGGTTTCTCATGGAAAGGAGCTTCCTCATGCTTGTGTCCCTCCCCATCCCTGCCCTCTCCTACCTCTCTTGCCCTCCTGTAACTTGTGAATCTATTGATCAGCTTTATCCAAATTTAGCAAACAATAAGAAAGCTCAGAGATAATGAAATATTAGAAGTTTATGAGGTTTATACTGGCTGAAAAATGTTGCAGCACCATCTTTCCCAGAAGATGGTCTGGAGTTCCCCAGAAGAGACTGCTCCTACTTCACCTTTAAAATCAATCACCAGAAAAAAAGTATGGAGAGATCCAGGCTTTATTAGTTTCACTGTTCTGTGAACAGTCACTGTGCTATAGCTCACAGAGAAGTTCATATTCTTATTTTTAGCTTTTTTGGGGGGGACGTGGAGAGAGGTGTTTAGCCGTGGGAATCTGGTTTCTTCTAAAGGCTCTTCCAGATCCCTGGAACTACAATGCCAGAACTTTTTCCTATGCCCAGCTAGGGAGCTGATGCTTTTGGATGTATCCTTTGCAGCAACAGCAACCCCCTAGGCAAGGGATGCAGCACCCAGTGAGCCCCTGCCTGCCCCCAGAGCCCTCCTCGCCCCCGTGGGCTCCCTCTGGAAACTTGCTGTGTGAAGCAGGAAAAGCAAGGGCTGAACTTCTGGAGCTCCGCAGGGGGAACCGGCCTTGCCAGCTTTTCCATGATGTTATTTGTTACATCTTCTCTTATTTCAGTAGATGTGAAACCTTTTTCCATAGGTAAAAGGATACTGCTGGCAATGAGGTATTGGAGGGAAGCCCTTCCCCACCCAGCTCCGCTCCCCAGGCCTGGGAGCAGAAGGGATCACAAATCACTTCTGACTCGATTTCTTCCATGCAGTAATTCCAAAAGAAGTGTCCCTTCTTTAAGCTGTCTTTCTTGCCCTTGGAATTCCACTCCTCCTTGCCTCATTGCAGGGACTATGAAGGCATTTTGTGGCTTTTCTTTCTCCTAAGCTGAGTTTTGGCCAGTGCTGCTCATGTGGCTTTGCCAAGGCAGCCAAGGTGTGAGTTCTGCTGCGGCTCCATCCCAGCTGCCATAACACCATTCCTTCCCTCTCCACTCCCTTTTTCTGGGGTTGGGTGTTTGGAGGGCTGAAGGACGAGGAATGTGCATTGGGAGGGGACCTCAAGGCCATCAGGTCTGCTCACACTTTCCACCAGCTTGCTGGGCTTACCCAACCAGTTTCCTCCCAGAGCAGCTTTTTCTCTCCTTGTTCCAATAAGCTGGGAGCTGCAGCCATTTCCTTCAGTTTTATTGGAATTATTGAACGTGCTGGGTGCCTCATAGGAATGTAACAATCCTAAAGGCTGATCCTTGTGCGGTGACCTTCACCAGGACATCTCCATGTGCTTTTCAAAAAGGGTTGATGTCGCTGCCCTGGTTCTCAGTGGGGAAACAGAGGCACAGAGCAGGTCTGTGTTCAAAAATCATGTGGATGTGGCATTTGGGGACATGGTTTAGTGGTGGGTTTGGCAGTGCTGATTAATGGCTGGACTGGATGATCTTAGAGGTCTTTTCCAATCAGACTGATTCTATGATTCTAGGCTGATCTGGAAAAAGAAGCACGGTCTCCTGCCTGCTGATGCCGAACTCCTCTTAAGCCACACTGCCTGGAGTGTATGAGTGTTCCCTGCTGGAATGCACAAGCCTGCTCTGTAGGTGGGCAAGGAGCTGGCAGGGCAGCCACTAGCCAAAGCTCACTGAAATCCTCAGCCACTTTTTAAATGCTCTCTCTCGGTTATTCTTTACAGGCCACCAAGCAGGGTTTTCCCTCTTTGAGTAAATTCTTAGTTAGCAAGGTTTAATAGGACCAGGGTGATCAGGCAGAAATAAGGCTTTGCTTTCAGCAGGAGCAGGAGTCTCATCCATGACTGCTGTGACAGGGACACAGGGCTGGCACAGCCCAGGGCTAAGGCAGCAGCATTAAATACACCTCAAATCCTTCCTCTTTTCACCTGCAGGACTATTAATGTACAGCCTGAGCCCAGTCTGTGCCGGCTCACTGACCCCAGGAAGGGCTGATACAGCTGCACATTCCTGGCATTGGGTTTAAGTCAGGATTTTAAAGCCCTCCTTTCGAGGCATATTCAAACCTACAGTTACTCTTTTATGTTCCAGCATCTGTCTGTTAGACGGGAACATTGTTTATCACTTCCACAGCACTTGGTGCTGCATAAATTCCCAGCACTTCAGCTGAGCCCTTTTCTGAAGGATTGCTTGCCCAGTCCCTGCTGCCCCTGGGGCTGTGATGGCTCGCGGGGCAGCCCCAGCCCTGCGTGCCTCCAGCTCTCCAGCACTGGGGGTTTATTCCGTTTGCATTCCTCTTCCGACTCAGCCTTCAAAAATCTTCCTCCCTACTGCACTGGGAAGGGGTGAGATGATTGCGTTTTACTCTAGCTCTCTTTTCATGTTTTCATAACTAAATAAAATATCTGCTGACACGAGCATCTCCTCCGAGAGCACCGTGCTGTGTCCCCGCAGCGACGCCCACGCTTCTCTCCCGGGATGTGGACACACAGCTTTGTTGTCCTGCCTTTTGTCTCACCTCCTCATGCTGACCCCAGAAATGAGAAGTTAATTATTCCCGGGGTGAAATGTAGGGTCAAAAGCTGCTGATCCCCCCAGGTGTGAGGTGGCCGTGCCTGTCACCCCGCAGCAGCCGTGGGGTGATGCTGGCACGCAGGTCTGTGGTCGTAGGGGCTGCTCTTCATCCTAAAGGAAATATACATGTATGTGTATCTATACGTGTACATATTTCTATCCCTTAGCCTTTACCCAGGAGCGAGCAGATTTCCACCGCTGGAAATTCAGCCCACGGATTCCCACTGCAGCGCTCCAGGGAGGAGCCGGGAGAGGAAAGCTTCTTGCTAAAAATAAAGGCAGGAAGGCCGGCTATCGAGACCTTTTCTGCCTTTCGCTGCCAGCTTTGAAGGCTCCAGCTCACATGACCCTTTTCCCGCAGGTGCTGGAGCCGAGGGATGCTGCCCTCCTCCCGCATTGCTGCTTCCCGTGCCGCTGCGGTGCCACCCCGCCGCCATCCCTCTCTCCCGCGGTGGTCCCTGACGCCGTGGGTGGATACAAACGGCATTCCCAGTGTTGCCGCCGGATTTTTCGGGCGAATGGAGACACGGGGGCGTTGCGTGTGTGCTTTTGTGCCGCGCCGCAGGCTCCCAGATCGGGAGCACTGAAGTGATGACACAAAACTGGCAGCTGAAACGCCCTCGCTCCCGAGCATCCAGGACCTCTGCGCCGGCTTTCTGCGCAGCCCAGGGATTTCCGTGTCTTTTTTTTTTTAACTGTAACTACTTTCTGTGGTCCATAAACTATATTGTTTTCATTTAATTCTGGGAACGTAATGAATTTCTGGGGGCTTGTTTCCTGTTCGGTGTAATATCTTTGCTAGATGTGAGGTTTATTTCACGAGCTAGTTATAAATTCGCTCAGACTCCCAATTGTTTCATCTTGGGAGCAATCAATAAAAAGAAACATGAGGGAGATTTTAGACCCTTCACATCCACTGAAATTCAGGGATGTAAATCTGTCGTCTGACCTTTTTTTTTTTCTTTCCCTGAGTGCTGAGTAACGTTGGAAAAATGTTAAACCAGAGTGTGAAATTCTCCCTTCTTTCCCCCCAAAAGAGTCTTCAGCATAAAAAAGCTCATTGGGTGTTATGAAGAGGCAACGAGAAAATGCCAAAAATGGAGGGTGTAACTGTGTCAGGGTCTGTTCCTTACACAACCACCCTTCGTGAGCCCTCACCTCAGCTCAGTCTATTCTCCTTTATCACAGCACTAAATGGGTAATATCTATTTTTTCCTCAGTTTCCTGAAAACTTAGGATAAAAGCTAACCTCCCTGGAGCTAATCTGCAGCTGGCCTTTCTATGCCTCCTAGCTGAAACACCCCGATTAAAGCTAACATCTGGCTATCAGCAAATAGATTTAGAGCAGCAGATATATATTCAATTTTCTAGATTTATCCCCTTTATTTTTTTGCCAATAGCGAGAACCCGAGGAGCTGCTGAGCGCTCTTTTGAAAAGCTTGCCAAAAAAGTGCCTGACTTCCCTTCTCACTTGTGCAGGCCAGTTGCAGGTCGCTGGTGGTGTCAGTCTGGCGTAAACAAAGGGAAATCAGGAAAATCAGGAAAATCAGGCTGCCCAGGTCACGGAGAGCCACCTGGGAGACTCCAGGGTTTCTGCACTCCGCCTGGGGATGCCGCTTGTGCCACCGGGTGCTGCTCAAGGGGCAGGAAAATTATCATAATCCAGCCCACTTCTCCTCTTGTGGCCACGTGCCCTTGGATTTCTCCTGAGTGTTATGTTTCCAAAGGGGCTCACAGCCCTTTTATCTCTCCGAGGGGGTGTGTGCTCAGGTAGCAGTGAGCTGGGCTGGTGCTCAGGTACAGACACCCCAGGGCACTCAGGCACTCGGGGCAGGAGCCCAGGGCTGGGGGGCAGCAGAAGCAGCCCCACAAATCCCCCGCAGGTTTTCAGCACCCCCCTTGCTGCCTGTAGGACCCACTGCGGTGCTGAGAGCCAGCTGCTTGCTGCTTTTCTCCTGCCCCATTTTTCTTCTTGATTTGCACAGAATTTTATTTTGTTTGAAGGCAGACCCCAGAAAGTTTGGCTTGTGCCTTTTTTTTTTTTTTTAATTCTTTTGCTGGGGGTTACTTTGCTCTGGATTTGAGCAGTTCTCTTTTTCTTTATTGCTGTGGGCTAAGTGCAGATCCAACAGGACCTGCTCATATGTGAGAGACAAGCATGGCATGTAAAACAGCAACAACAACTTGAAAAGCCCCTTTTCCCACTGTCTTGAGAAGCTGTGATGACTGTACAAGTGCTCTTCATCCATTCCTGTGCAGAGTGAACTAAATTCACATGAACCATCAGTGAAGAAACAATTAAGTGGGTGAGGAATTAATTTACAAGATCAAATTCTGCATCGAGTGTTTTGCCAGCCCTGTGATGCTTTAATAATAAGCCACTGAATTCTGGGATGATTTAGGACCTTGTGTCATTAATTAAAAGTAGAAAAGTCTTCCAGCAGCAGATGAGTGGATTTGTATTGATTTTGTGTGTTTATGCTATCTACTTCTCAGCTTGGCTTCAACCTCCCAGCCCGAAGGCTTTGTGATGGAGCTACAATCTGAACTCACAAGAGCTGCTTCAGTGTCTCTAAAATTTCCCAAAAACAGCCTTAAGGGATTTAGCTGAGATACAGAAAGAAAGGCCAGGGATATTAAGAGCCAGCAGTTAGCACTGGCTTCTGGTCTCCTCAAGATGTGCTCAAGACCCTCCATGCTCACTCCTTTGCTTGGGTGCTGAGTGTGACCCCACTGCAGAGCATGGGGCTGTCAGAGGGTGCAGAGGGAAGATGGAGCTTCAATCAGAGGGTTTAGTTCTCCTTTGCCTCCAGCATGTGCTCCTCTCTCCTGCACTGCTCTGCTGTCTCATCTTGGTGCTGCCCAGGAAGGGTTTGAGGGGTATCAGTGATGCCCTGCTGCCTGTGTGTGTGCAAAGTCCCATCCAGGGATTTACACCCCTTGTCTGGAGAGCTGTGGAGCAAACAGCCCCCTGAATGTAGACCCGGAATAGCTGGGGACTGAGCCTGGGTGCGAGCACAGATGTGGAAGCATTTAATTCCTATTTTCTTTGTGTTTAAAGCATTTGTGGTCTCGAGGGGGAGGGAAAAAACTAACAGACTCACTCCTGATTTTATTTGTGTTGAGGAGATGTCCCAGCACACGAGCTGCCATGGAAGCTCGGAGGAGCAGGAAGCAGAGCTGGCTGCTGGGCTGCATCCCAACCTCATCCCACGAGGGGCTCTCGCCGGGGACCTGCCCTGCTGTGGACAGGCAGGTGAGGGGCTGCAGCTCCCTCATCCCACCCAGCTGCTGAAAAGGGGCCTCCTACAGCTGCACACCCTCCCCTCAGTGCTGCTCCTGCTGGAGAGGTGACAGATTTGTCAGGTCCCTTACAATTCCCTCATTAACTGGAGGCAGTGGGAATCTCACGTGCCAGGTCCACGCAGGAGAATTTGTTCCGTAGTTATTCGTGCTCAAATTAAAATCATCAAATCCATGAACTCATTCCTTACGGTGAATCCAAGGAAACCAAAGCCTGTAAGGAAGCACATTTGGAGGGTAATTCAGACCCACCTTTGTGCTCAGCTCTGGCTGTGCCGTCTCACCCTGCCCCATCTGCCAAAATGGGTTAGAAATGCAACGTGGATCCCAGGGCTTTGTTCTTCCAGGCAGGCAAGGAAACCCCATGGAATAGCTTTTCACCTGGTGTTTGTTTTCCTGCTTCCATTTCGAGCTCTGTTCAAGACACACGGGAAGGAAGGTACATGACAAAATCACTGTGGTAACAGACCTGAGGCTGGTTCAGTTGGATGTTTCTGTGGAAATTTGGACCTGAATCCTTGTTTCCCTCTCCGATGTAACTTGTCTTCTGGCTGAGTTTTCTCCAGCATTTGCAGTCTTTCTTTTTTTTGCTTTTTTGGCCTGTTTTGAGGGGGATTCTGTGTAACCAGAGTCCAATCCCAGCCCCCTGCTCTGCAGAGATGTTCACACTTCACAGTCCAGGGGAGCTGCTGCTCTTCATCACATCTCCTGCCCGGGGCCACCCACGGGCTGCTCCTCCACGAGCACTTAGAAAGGGTTTACTCATGGAACAAGTTCTCCCCCACCTGTAATAATTAGAGCTCAATTAAAGCCCAGAAAGGCAATGATGGGCACCTTCCCTTGCTATGCCAGTGATGGGTACCATCCTGACCCACACACCGGGGTCATGCCCTGGCTGTGCTTCATCCCTGCTTTCATTTCTTACTGTTCCTCATCCAATCTGTTATTTTATTTATCTTCTTTATTCCCACTTCTCTTCTGCCCTTCAGTACTTTTGTTTTATGCATTTATGCCCCCGATCTGGTTGTGCAAATACCTCTTCTGTTTAGAGGGGGTCCACGGTAAATCAAACCTCCATGAGGACAAATGAAGCTTTCTGTGGCAGCAGGAAATTCGGGGCCTTTCCCCCTCCCCCAGCCTCTGCCTCGATTATATCTGCAAATCTGTGATCTTGCCTTGAAAGAATCTGTAATGACTCATTGGCTCTCCTGGACCCACTGCCAATAACACTGTTACTTATAACCAGTTAATTAACTGGAAAGTCTAATTACTTAAAATTCAACCCTTTCCTGGGATTTTGCTGTTGCAGGAGAAGGCCAAATAATAACTATGCTTTTCAATATACCCTCATTTTATTTTTCTTGGGGACCATACAAAAGTTATGTGTAAATATTTCTTTCTCCAGCGAGCACACTTTATTATCCCTTTTCCTTCAGCTTTCATTAAAAACTGCTCCCACCCCTTCTTTAGCTGGAACATATAAATAAATAACGCCTGATTCAAGCAGCCTCAGCCATAAAAACCTGCTTGAAAAGAATCTCAGGCAACTACCACATCTGGAATAATAGTCAACATATTTTAGAGAGAGACTTCATTTTTCTCACACAGGATACTAAATCACGATGGCTCCATGTGCCAAAAATAACACAGTGGGATATGACTATGGGAGGACGTGAACCTATAATGAGGTTCAATAAAGTACTAATCTTATGGGGTAATGCAATCTGGTTTGCTTTTACTTAAAAAAACCCCTCAGTGTGTGTGTGTGCCTTCCTAGACTCTGGTGTGCTTTTTAAACAGGGTTCTGGTGTCTTCTTTCAAACTCTCGCCGCTGTTTTGCAATGCAAATAAATATTTCAGAGCTCATTAGTTTTGTCCCAAATTAGCCTCATTCCAAGAAGGATGATGGATTCCACCTGCCCCATCATTTCAACTCCAGGAAATCCATTGGGATGATCTACTGTTGTGAGAGAGGAAGAGGTTTACCATTTACTGAGCCTCTCCAGAGATCACCAGTGGTGCAGCACGATTTCTTCAGGTTTGTCAAAATTATCCCCTAATTACAGGACTGGGTATTGAAATCATCCCTGAACTCGGGGAAATTTGAGTCCCTTTTTACGTCATGGAGACGGGATAGAGCTGAAGGTGGCAACAGCAATGAGAAATGTGGGACAAAACCAGCCAAAGAGCAACTCTGAATTACAGAAATGTCTTTCTAATGCTGGAAACTCATAGTCTGGAGCTGCTAAAGGGAAAAAGTTGTATTCCTTCCGATGTTTTTCTCTCTGCAGTGAAGGAAGAGTGGCAGGAGTGGTTTGTGCCCACTGAGAGCTGACAGACTGTGTCCCTGTTTTTCTGGAAACCTGCTTCCCTGGGAATACCCTCCACCTATGTCCGGCTCAACCAGGGTCCAGCTGTGCAGGATCTCTGTCCCAGGGGCATGGTGCCAAAGGGGTCACACACAAACCCAGGAGGGAGGATCCCACCTTCCTCTTCCTCCCCTTCCCTGCAGCTCTCACGGCCCTGATGGAGGAGGAACTTTGCTTCCAGCTGATGTGAAAAAAGTGAGATAGCTTGGCCAGGTCTCCAAATCCCTGGAGTCTTGCTTAATGTGTTACTGGACATTTTAATCCCACAACATTTTTTTCTTCCTTTCTCCAACTTTGTCTGCAGGAGACTGGTACAAATATATCCAGCACTTGGGCTTGTTGTGACACAAGAAGAGATGACACATGGATATTTTGACTCAGGGAACGCTGTCCCAGAGGGCTTTTATCAAACATAACTCAACATTGCCCCAGACATCTTGATCACCACCACAGTGCCAGCCCCTCTGAGCAGCCAATTTACTATGCTGTAAATAAATCAAGCTTCAACCCGCAGATTTTTTGCCATGTAATCAGCCTGCTTTCATAAAAATTCCCCTCTCTTGGCATTCATTCACATGTGCCTTACAAATGTGCGCGCTGTACGGAATCAGATGTGTGGGAAATATATATTTTTTCCATATGGATCACAATAAACCATAAAAGGTTTTTTCCCCTGCCCCCCTCCCTCTCCCTTCCTTGCAGTCTCTTGAGGGCATATATCATAACAATTGAAATCTGATGAGAAAATGAAAAAATGCTTGGTGCTCATATCTTCCAAGTAGTTTTCCAGAGTCCTGCTGCTGAAAGGGACGTAAATCATTGGCAGCACTCAGGCAATGTTGTTACCTGAATATACAAAACAAAACACGACTGGTTTCTTGCTACTGGAAAGAGGAAAGTGCTGCAGCCAAAATAATGCCCTCAAATTGTCAGTCAGGTCATATTTAACTGGAGGAGTTGTGTGTGCTAGAAGGGATGGCAGCCAAAAAAGGGCGTGTAGCCCATTGCAGGCATCTCCCTGGCATGAGGAAGGAAGGATGGAACATTCTGATGGTTTTCTACCCTGAGTGGTGTCGAAACTGGTGGTTCCCCAAATCAGCATCTCTCCACACAAGAAGTAAACCAGTAAGAAATCTTTCACAGAGATGTCATCTTATTTTTATCTTTTTTTTTAATGTTATTTTTGTAAGCGAAACATCTGAAAATGGCAAACCCGAAGACCACTGCAGACAGCCAAAAAATAAGTGATAACTGTTGTGAAAGCACTGTCCGAATAATTCACTTCCTGCCCCAAGTTTTGAAGTTATACTGTGAGTCAAAAACCTACGTGCCTTGAAAATATCCATCAGGTTACTACGTGTGAGGAATACATTCCCAGAAACCATGCTCTGCTCTGGGATGTGCTGTCAGCTGGAACAGAGGATAAAACCTGGCCCTGAGTTACAGTTTGTGAGGGACAGCAGAGTGCTCTGTGCAGCACCTCTGCCCTCCATCACAGGCAGGTTCAGCATCCCGTGCTCCTGAATCCATCCCCTCCAGCAAACACGGGGATAGTGACTGATTCAGGGTCTTGTTCTGGCCTGGGAAAAAACAGCAGCAGGACTGGGAATAAAACTCCTGTCTCCCAGTCCCATCCCGCTCACTAGCTGCATGTTCTTCCTCTGACATTTTGCAGAAGAAGAGGAAAACCAGTTTCCTTCCAGAAACCGTGGGGCACCCCCTGGTACTCGCTGGCATCTCCTCTCCCTGCTCGGTGCCACCGGCATCACCACAGGGTGGCTCTTGGGAAGGAGCAGGGTTTGTGCATGAGCAGGAGGATACGGTGCCTTTCCCACGCCGCAGCAACTACTCCCAGCTTTCTGGCTCCATCTTCTGGAAGTGAGACAAAAGCGAGATTTCTCAGAGCCTGAGCTTGGATAACGAGTTTGTAACAGCGCCCTGCAAAGTGGGCCCTGCAATATGTCTGGCAAGAAAAAAATCTCTTTTATAATGTATGGAGCTTGTAATTAATCTCTGTCAAGCTCCTCTGTGAGAAAAAGAAAATATCAAAAGAGGACATGGCAGATTTTAAGGGAAATCTGAGCTCCAGCAGATGAAGCATTTCAGAGCTAAACCGTGAAGGGTGGCTATGGGTTTTTTGGATGCATCAGACAACAAAGCCAACAGGAAAACAGCATTTTCTGTCTTGTTTTTAAGTCATCCCCAATCTGTATGGAGAGGGGGATCCAATGCATGAAAGCTTTTCCGTTAGAAAAATGAAGCAGGGAAGTACATGAGAAGTTATTTCAGAGCGTGGCTGAGCAGGGTTTAGTGCTGGGAGCCAGTGCCAGTGACTCTGGGACAGGTCCCTAACCCCTCCTCTCTAAACGAGCCAATTCAGAACTCACAGCTTTCCCAAAACCCATGGGCTGATGGCCACAGCAAGAGCAGCAGCATCCCAAGGGCACAAATCACCAGGGTTTGTGGTGACGTTTCCCTACCCGGTGTCAGGATGCTGCCTGAGGGATGCAGAGTGCTCTCATTTAGGATACAGTAGGTTTTCCACAGCTTTGTGCTCAATGTCTGCAAAGCAGACTGCCCCTCTGCTACTTGCATTTTGGTTTATGTTGCCAAATTTAGGTTCCCATGCTGTGGGCCCCCTTTGGCCATGGGTGCTGCTGCTGCAGCTGTACCAGGCAGACACTTGCCTGGGATGCTGCAGGTCTGGTGTACACTGAGGGCAGTCAAGCACAGGCCCCAGGAGCACAGGTTTAAGAGTTTCATGTTGCCCTTTTGTCCTGGGGGTGCGTCTTCCCTGTGAACTCTAAACCCTGCAAATTCTCTTAGAGGTACTAATTAATTTCCTGTAGCTCCTATAAATGCACAAGAGTACCTTTCCCCCTCTCAGAGCTGCAGTGATGCACAACCCACCCCAGGGCACTCAGCGAAGAACAGTTTTCTTAGAATCCCAGAATGGTTTGGATTGGAAGGAACCTTAAATATCTCATTCCAACCCCCTGCCCTGAGCAGGGACACCTTCCACTATCCCAGGTTGCTCCAAGCCCCATCCAGCCTGACCTTGGACACTTCCAGGGATCCAGGGGCAGCCACAGCTTCTGTGAGCAACCTGTGCCAGGGCCTCCCCACCCTCACAGGGAAGAATTTCTTCCTAATATCCAATCTAAACCTGCTCTCTTTCAGTTTAAAGCTATTCCCCCTTGTCCTGTCACAATCTGCCCATGTAAAAAGTCACTCTCCATCTCTTTGGAAAGCTCCCTTTCGGCACTGGAAGGGTCTTTAAGTCTCCCTGGAGCCTTCTCTTCTCCAGACTAAACACCCCCAGCTCTCCCAGCCTCTCTCCAGAGCAGAGCTGTTCCATCCCTTGGAGAATCCCCATGGACTCCTCTGGACCTGCTCCATCAGGTCCGCGTCCTTCTTGTGCTGAGGACCCCGGACCTGGATGCCGTGCTCTGAACTTCGATTTACCTTCATGGATAACACTCCTTTCCCCTCTCCCGTCCATTTTAGCTTTGTGCCAGACGGTGGTGCTCGACACCAGCTCTGCTGCTGCGGAGCTCGGGCTGTACCCGGGAGGGGAGTTCCCGAAGAGGCTCCGCGGAGCTCAAACATCTGCCTGGGATGAAGCATTTGGGGAATATTCGGCCTAAACTCACCCTGACCCGAGATCTCTGAGTACGGCCTCCAAAGTGTTTCGAAAGTTTTTACTTAACTTTCTCTAGTTTACTTGTCACGATCTGCTGTCTCACACTGATCAAATCTAAGCACATATGAGGTATTAAACATGTTTAGGATTGTTACTTCGGGTTTGTAAACTCTTATGTGGTTTAAAGAAAATACCATGGAATTACAAAATGATTTGGGAAGGGAACTTAAAGCCCATCTGATTCCACTCCCTGTCATGGGCAGGGACACCTTCCACTCGCCCAGGCTGCTCAAAGTCCCATCATGCTTCTGCAGGACCAAAGTCTTGAGCAAACCAGAATAACTTTAAATGCAGAAACGCTTTTTCAAATTTCAGCTGAGGCAAAGACGGGCAGAGCATCTGACTTTTGGGGACAGGAGCCCTTTATTTCCCTCACCAGCAGCATTTCAGTGCCTCCAAGGACATCTCCATCACGTTCCAGCATAGGCAAAAACTTCCGTGTGGTCATGCATCCCTATTATACTCATCAGTGTAATTAAGTAGATTATTAATGGTTATACTACTTAAAAAGCAATTCTTACAGTGAAAAGATTGACACCCTGAGTAAGCAGCAATAGAATTCCACAGCTGCACTGCTGTTGCTTTACCCTGATGTTGGTCCTGAGCCACCAGAAGAGTCCTGTGAGTGAAGTGAAGCACACGTGCACTCATGCTCACTGGAAAAGCTGCAGAATTAAACGCTGAAAATCCCAGAGATGCACAAAAAACTGAATTCCCAACTTTTTCAAGAGGCTGAGGATATCTAATCCTGTAGGCATCTCATGAGTCTCGCCTCCCTTCCCTGCTTCCTTGCCTCTCCACGTATAAATCTTTGTTCCTTGGGTGTGAGTTATGATTCTTAATGCTTATTTTGGCAGTGGGTGGTGGTGGGATGTTTCAGCTTTGCATGGAGGCTGGAGGGAGACTTTGTCCTCGGAGATAGGTATAAATGTGGGGGACTTGGCCAAGAACTTCCTGGCAGAAATGGCTGTTCTCCAAAGCAGGACTCTTCAAGGGAAAAGCCAGGAAGCCAATTTGGACATCTGTATGGGTTTTGACTGAGATAATTGTAACCAGGGGATAGTGACCTGAGCAAACAGCGAAGCAAACCGCAGATGATCTGATTAGTTTTCTGCCGTGGACATTTTATCTGTATGTTCAACACAGACTGAAAGCCCATTCTTCAAAGCCCGCAGCGTCTTTGGGGAAATCTGCTGTCATTAGTCCCCATGGTGATGTCAGTCAAGCCCTACCTCGGCTCCCGGGCAGAGAAATCCATACCTTGGCCCAGCCAGCCCCTTCCAGAGGCATGGGTGAGCGGCTTTCTGCAGGATGCTCACAGCAGATATGATTATATTGCTGAGCAAACATTCTTTTGCTGCTGGGAGGCACTTTGAAAGCCTCTCTGTATCTCTTTCCTTGCTCAGGGATAGAAGAGCTCCCTTCTTCTTGTTCTAATGACATTCCTAGGCAGATTTAGGAGTCTTGTAATCTTGGAGGGAGATAGCTTTGTTGATATTAAAATGCAAATAAATTTAAACATTCATTCAGGTCATTATGAATAATAAAGCGAGGTGATGGAGTATGAATGCTGCTTTTTTATATGCCTTTTCAGCACTTAGAGATCTCAGTTTGACTACAGCAAAGAGTTTTTAATGTCTCTTAGGCATGAAAATGTTACCCAACCCAATGGGATGTGGTCTGACTGCACAAAGGTTTGTACATCCCATGGGTACAGAGATAGAAGGTTGTGCTCTTCCAGCTCATCAAAAGATGTTAGTGACTCCATTTAGTAAATTTAAATAAATTTAGTAAATTTAAATAGCTTTCTAAATTCCCAGCAACCCTTTAGCCCTGTAATACGTTTTATATTTAACACAGGCAACATTTGCAAAGCCTAAATGTGTTCAACATTCAGGATCTGAAAATGCTGTGGGATTATTCTGCTCCCCTGAGCTGGTTTTAATCCACAGACTGTGACTGCAAGGATGGACAAGAGGAAGGAAAAGGCTGAGCTTTATGGGCTGGCAGTCACAGACTTCCTGCTCTTCTCCGAGCATCAGCAGCTCCTCCCCTGGACAGGTTTGCTCTCCCTTGAAGGTCATTTTGCTCTTCATCAGCACCAGCTTCACTTTTTGCCTTCTAGTTTGCCTTCAGAGGCACTTATTACCAAATATTCGGGTTGGTGGCTTTAACAGCTTGTTTCACAGTAGCAGCCTAAGGACACCAGCCAATTTCCAGCAATTTTCCACTTAAACCTTGCTCCCTTCACTTGTGCCTGTCCTCCATCGCGAACCACAGCTCTGGAGGTCACCCATTTTTCCTGCCCTAGGAAAGAAGTTGGGTGAGAAATAAATTACAGACTCGAATTTCAGTGCCTTGAGAAGTCATTTGGTTCCAGCTCCCCTCCAAACCCACGAGCCCGTCTCATTTGTGTGTGAGGGCAGGCTGGAGCTTGGTGTGGCCCCGGGAAGATCCCCTTCTGACGGGGCGCCACGACAATAAACATGTTAATTAAATTAATTAATTTAAAGGGGCAAAGGTTCAGTGGGCGGGTGGTGCTTTTGTATTTCCAAACCAGTTAACTCAGCTCAAATTCAAAGCTGACCAAGACAGATCTGCTTTGACCAGCAAACCCCAGCGCTCCGGAGCCGCGCTCTTTGTACGAGCCCGGCCCCCGCCAAAGCCTCGGTGGCTGGGATGAGGCACGGCCTTAGCTTAGCAGAAATGCAATAAGATATCAAATTAGCTGGGGCTCTGTGTTCTTTTTGAAACCACTGGGAGGACTGGGATGTGCCAGGGCGCAGAGTGCTATTCTTCCTATCTCTCGGTGCCATTGTGAGGGGGGCAGAACAAAGCCAAGAGGTGTAATTTAAAGGTGCTGTGACCTCCCATGAGCAGCTCTCCCCATTGTGCGCCCGGTTTTGTTTGCTGTATGTGTTTTTTTTCTCCGCTGAGATCTCCTGATCATAAATATGCATGAATAAAAGGGCCAGGGGAGAGGAGAGGAGGGGGAAGGGGGCTCATAACCAGCTCGAATAAAGTCCTTTTCTGAATTTTCCACTCTCGGCTTCCTGATGTCGGGTGAAATGAGGGACCACACCGCCGGATTAGCTCAGCCAGAGTTCCTATTTCCAATTGTAAGAGCAGAACCCTGGCATCATAACAATCATTATAATTATCACTTGCAGAGGGGTCTTATCATATAACAGCTTCTCTTTATTCGGAGTGGAGCGGGACTGAAGGGGGCTGGGGGAGATAATTCCAACCACGGGGGTTTGCGTCTTCATTCATCACTTTCCAAACAAGCCACTGGAAAATTGGAGTCCCTGGGCAATTTACAGCTTACAGCTCTCTCCTGGTACAGGGACATGTGCACACACACACACACACACACTCACTCACTCAGACTCAGACCAGGTACGCTGTGGGTGACCAGCGGAAAGAAGGATGAAAAAAAAAATCCCCCCTCCCTGCTTTTCTGCTCCAAACTCAGGCAGAAATGGACGTAACCTTCCCTTTTAAGCCTAGCAACTCCAGCCTGGCCGCACAGCTCCTCCTGGATTAATCTTTCTTTTTTTTGGCTCAGTGAATTGTGGTCAAGGCCATTGTAACGTGAGTGCTGCTGGGGCGCCGATTGGCTGGAGGAGGCTCAGAGAGGCCCCTTTTCACAGGGGACTAATTGCTTTAGACCACCAGTATTTGGGAGCTACAGATGTCTTCCTTAATTTGCCTAGAGAGCACAATCGGCCCCATCTGTTGCATTTTTTTCCCCCCTCTGTCTCTCAAGTCGCCTTCTTCCCCCTGTCTGCAAAGGCCTAAATTGAAAACTCATCAAAAAGTAATACAAGAGCAGTTTGGCTGGGAAGCTGCTGCCGTGGGGCTTTGCCTTTAATAAAGGCCCCCCTGCTACTTTTACACATGGGTTGGGGAGCACAGAAAGGAGGAGGAGGAGGAAAGCAGAAACAACCTAGAAGGGGGAAAAGAAAAAAAAAAAGAGCTAAAAACTAACAGCCAGATGGGATATTTGGAGGCTGGATAATTTGATGTGTCATGGCTGGAGGAGAACAAGGGGCAGCCCCTTGTTTTCCGTGTGTACACACAACAAAATAGATGACTTCTAGAGATGGGGAGGGAGAAGAGCCAGGGGCCAGCCAGGGGATCTGCACATCCCGGTGTCACTGGGTTAGCTGTCAGTGCCCAGTGCACACCTCCAGGAACAGGGGAGATGGAGAGTGGTCAGGAGAAGGAAAAGGGGAAGAGAAGTGATGAGCATTTGCTCATCAGAAAATTGCCTTGGCCTGGAGTTGTCTTGGCCCATTTGTAGGCTGTGGACTGGGGGTGCTGCTCTGCTCCTACCCACACCCCAGAAATCAGAAGAGGGTGTTGCTTTCTTCTTGCTGGATCAGAGCTTCATCTCAAACTCAGCTCTGGGCAGAAAGAGAGGACAAGCCCAAAAAATCACTTAAAATATTAATCAGAAAGGCTGTGGGGGAAAATACGCCTTGTCTTTCCTCAAAGTTCCCATCAGAGCCAACCTCAGGACACACAGCTTATGAGAGGGTCATAAAACCCCACATAAAATCCCACATAGTTTGATGCAGGTTGAAGTGGTGTTTCCTTATGGCTAATTTGGCACTGGTGCTGTGTGGGGACGCGGTGAAGGCATCAGCCACCCCGACCTGGTGTCTGTGCCTGGTCTCTACCCCTGCAAAAAGGGGTGGATGTGCTCACAGCCTGTCTGGGAGGGAGTGAATGTTATCCCATCAGTGACAGGAGTTAGCCAGGGGTAAGATGGGAATTAAGATCTCATGGTACCAGCCCTGTGAAGTAGCCACAGGGACATCTGACAACAACTACCTGGGCTTGAAGGAAGAGCCCATTTCAGCTCACCTGTGATTGATTTCATAGAGTCAGAAAATCACAGAAGGGTTTGGATTGGAAGGCAGCTTAAGATCCTCTCATTCCAATCCTCCTCCCATGGGCAAGGACAACTTCCACTAGACCATTCAGCACTGAAGATTTTTCCCTACTTCTTTCTCCTGACATAAAATAATCGTGTTTAGTGAAGTCAGTCTAAGAGATTGTGGTGGGCTGGTAGTTTGCTCTCCTTTATTCTACAAGAGAAGGAAGCTCCAGTGATGGAGAAAGCCCCACGGGTCTTTGTCCCACCCAGCTGGTGCCTGCACCAGCTACCTCAGCTCCTGCTTCACCAGGGGTGGTGCCGCATGGCAGCAAACTTTTTGGTTGCCCACTGCAGAGGAAGGTAGGGAGCTGCCCGTGCAGGCAGCTGTTCAGGCAGCACAAATGAGAGGTGCTCCATTACCAGGCTCCATCCCGAAACCTGAGCCCGGGTAGCAGCGCTGTGGCCATCAGCCCTTGATCAATCATTCCCATTTCCTGGCTGTCCATCAGGCATCCTCTCTCTGAGTCTTCGGAAAGGATTTGTTTGGCTGTTCAGCTACAGAGAAGAAAAAGTCTTGAAGGACCCTCTGAAAAGAATGCAGAAGAGATCACCACAATGCTACTGCTGGGGATCCCTCAAGGACAAGCCTGTGGGCTTGGGACCTGCAGAATGGAGCCAGCAAATCTCATTCTGCTGTAGAGCTCCTGCCAGCTGTCACCAGCATCTATTTTCATCTTCCTTAAACCATCAGCAGCTTCTTCTTAGCAGAGGTTTCCTAAAAAGAGGAGAAAAACAGTGCTAAGCTTCCACCTCTGAGATGGAGGGATGGGACAAGGTGCTTTCACTGCTGGAGAGTGGGATCCACAGCACACCCCACAGCCTCTGGGCTGGGCAGGGATGGGGAATGGGAGGGCTAGTGGAATTAATGGAATTAATTCTTATATGGAATAACTAATGGAATTAGTGTCCAGCAAGGGCACTAAGAGCTGGTTTCTGTGTTTCACGCACTGCCATTCTGCTTGGGAGTGAGGAAATTCTCCCTCCTGGGGAATACTGAAGGTTTATCAGTCTCAAAGGGGCTGAATGAGGTCCCAGGTCCTCTTCAGTGCTGTGTAGTTTTTGGAGAAATACCCACCCCAAACAGCCTTTATTGCTCTTTTCCCTTTTTGGCTTCTTACTTATGACTTCACTTATCGTTTTTTGCTTCTCCTTGGGTACACCTTGTTAAAAACCATGTGATAATTGCTTCTTCTAAGGCAAAAAAAAAGTCAGTTCATCAAACTGGGAAGATCTTGAAGCACTGGTGGAGAACAAAGGCGGAGGGACTGGGCCTTCCCAGTGTCCCGGGAACACATGACCTGCTCAGATGGAAAACCCACAAGCACTTCTCTGTGCTGGGGCCAGTCACTTCCCAGGGCAGCCCCCTCCTTGGGGAGAAGGTGTGAATGGCTTCCTTGAATAAGTCACTGAATAGCCTTGGCCAGGCTCAGGCTGGCTGCTGCTCCCTGTGGGTTGCTGTCTCACTGCTCAAAAACTGGATACTCTGGTGTGACATTTATTTTTCCTCTGATGCTCTGTGGAAAAGAAAATAGCTGTGCAGGCCAGAGGTGCAGATGCTGCAGGCTGTGGGGTGAGAGTGAGCCAGGATGATGGGCACCCATCCTGCCTGCCTGTGTTTCCTGTAAGGCTTAAAGTGAGGATCAGCAGTTGAAAACTTTTAGAAGGAATATGGCAATGAAAAAGGGAGCTCTGGTTCTTGTTGTCGAGGCAGCCCAGAAACTGTTGAAGAGCCACTGCAAAAGCCGTTGAGCTTTTGTCTAATAACTCCTGTGATAATAATTAGCTCAGCCAAAGCAGATTTTAAAGGGGCTTTAAAATTCTTGTTCAGTGGCTTGAAAGAAAAGAGGCAACCAGAGTCTCCTCTCATCTGAGCACCAATGTGAATCCCACAAAATCCCATTATTCCTCTTTTAGATCAGCAGATTGATCAGTTCAGCCTTTTCCCTCCCCAAGGCAACAACTGTCCCCCTTTGTGCATGTTTTCCCCCTCGAGATCTGAGCACCTCACCCTGTACACACACAACACCCACAGCCTGGTCCCCTCCTGCCCTGAATCCTTGCAAGTGGCAGTGACTTGCTGTCCCCACCATGCCAGAAAATGAACAGGTGGAATTAGAGGAGGGAAGTCTGTTTTCAAGAGCACCGAAATTCACCAGGACGTTTTTCTTAAAAGGAAAAAGAATTTGTTATGTTTCAGAGCTGATGCTCTCAGACTTTGCTTTCAAGATGCTTTAACACCTGACAGTTGGACACAAAACCTGATGGTCTAAAACTCACATCTTCACCCAGAGCTAGGTCTGCTTACAGTGGAAGGTAAAATTCTGCCAATTCAGTGGTTTGGAAGGGAGCTAACCATACAGGAGTGGAAGAAGAAATGCTGACACCCAGATCTGTTGAGCTGAGACCTGGCAGAGCTTTGCCTCTGCTGGAGAACTTCTCCATGTCCCACTTTCTGGGCTCACTGGGACTTAGAGCAGCTCCTGGGCAGCTCCAATGTGGATGGGGCAGGGAGCTCTGGCCACATCTCTTCTATCCTTGCAGCTAATGCTCTGGAGAAGGCACATCACTGGGACCTGTGTCTACTGGGAACATGACAAGCTGAATACACCTAAAAACAGGGACTCAGAGGCAACCTGCTGCTCTTTGAGCTCCCAGGGGAGACTAAGGCTCCTTTCTCAGGAAAAATCTGGAAATCTGCAAAAATTCACATCCACCAAAAGTGCAATCAGGGCTGTGGGGTATTTCAGCAAGTCTTGGAGTGGAAGTTCCAGTTGAGTCACGGAGCCATAACCCCTGGGCAGCCTTTTTCCCTCGTGGCTGAGTACAAATTAAATACACCCATTCCATGCACGTTGGACACCAGACCCTCGTTCCAGTTTGAGACAGCTTTGGGCAGGAATACAGAGGCTAAAACAGGTCACGAGGAGGGGTGACAGTCTTACACCACATGCTGTGGTGCCTGGGAAATCTTTCCAGGCTGGGAACTGGTGCTCCAGATCCCCGAGTGTCTGTAGAGCCCTGGCCAAGCCGTGGTCCTGCTGGCCAAGGAGCCTTCCCAGATTTAATACCACAGTTTGGAGCTGAGCAATAACCCCTCCAGCAGGGAATAGAAACCCTCCCCAGGCTGAAGCAGCTCGGGTTGCAACGCCTCAAGAAGCAGAGAGTTCAAATACAAACAAACTCCATTTTCTTTGCAAAATTTTCTCTTTAGAGTGGACTAGAAATGACATTGAACTGAAAGCAAGTTTTGCTAGTAAAATATACTAATAAACTGCTTTGGAGACTCATAAACTGTGTTGTGTTTTTTAATGGCAAATAATAAAGGAGCCTAATAAAGTGTTGGGGTTTTTTAATGGCAATTTTTGAAGCGGCCGCAGCAGAGATCAGGAGTTCAGCCTCTTTCCTTGTTCTGTTTGTGGTATATTTATCTTCATGAAGAGAATGGTAGCAGGGGGATTTATTTTTCTGAATGAATGTCTCTAAGCCCCTCATACCTCCAGGGCTTATAGTAAGGTTGGATCCAATGACAGGAGAGTCAACATTATAAGCCCTTAGAGAGGGCTGAGTGCCTTGTAGATAGTCTCAAGTGGATGCGCTTTCAGCGTGCCGTTACCCCGGCTTACATTAGCGGCTGAAGGGACTTTGTCTGTCCCCGATGCCCTCGGGTGACCCGCGACCTCTGCGACTTCGCTCCGCCGAGATCTGACGCTCGCGCGAGCCCCCGGCCGAGGAAATGGAGAGGGGCTTTGTGCCGCGGAGAAAGAGCAACACAAACACGGGGTGTTCTCAAAGGAAACAAAAACCCGGCGGAAAAAAAAAAAAAAAAAAACAACCCGCAAAAAAACCCCTCCTCAAACTGGCAGCGGGGGGCAGCCGCGGGGAAGGCGCAGGCACGGGCGCTGCAGGGCGAACAGCCCCAGAACACCCGCTGCTGGGGTGGGGTGGGGGGTCTGCGGCAAATCGGGGTCCCTGCCGGGTTTAGGGGTGGCTGAGCAAGCCGGAGCGGGGTGATGGAAAGTGGGTTCTGCATTTCTGCAAAGCCGCCCCAGAAAACTCGCTGCCGGGGGCGGGTTCTGGAGCAAATTGGGATCCTTGTGTTTGCTGGATTTAGGGGCGGCTGAGCAAGCTGGAGTGGGCTGAGGGAAAGTTGGTTTCACTGTGGGTTCTGCGTTTCTAAATATAAAAAGAAAATAGGCTGGGGTGGGTGTTTTTTTTTTTGCTTTTGGGGAGCGCGTGTTGGATTTGGTGGCAGAGACACAGGGTGGAAATTAGGTGCTGCATCGAGATGTCCCAAAGGAAAACAGCAGAGCTCAGCCCTGCTCGTGTCTCTGCAGAAAAGGCTGAAACTTCGAGTTTCAAAAGAGGGGCTGGAGCAGCCGAAGCCCTCACGCTGTGGAGGATGCCAAGCCCTGACCCGACCCCCCGGGAGGGTGCAATCACCCACATGTGAGCCAGACGGCCAGGCTGGCACTGCCCCTGGCCTGGCACTGCCCCTGGGGCTGGAAGCCTCGCTGGGGTGGCGGTGGGGGCAGGTAGGACGGCGCAGGGGTCTGTAAGCTGTTCTTACGCACAGCCGGTGCCTCACTTGGAGTCCTTAATGCCCAAGAGAGGCCACCCTGACCCGAGCAGTGGCTCCCTGCGGGGAGGGGATGCTTGTGCAAACGGTCAGGGACCTTTGTGCTGAGTTGGGGTGTTGAGGGTCACCACCCTGCCTGGCCCCAAACCCATGCCCAGCTGCTGCTTTCTGCCTAACTGAGACAGCGACATCCCCATACAGCCTCTGGCTACTGCACAGGGAGCGTCAGGAGTGTCAGATCTGCCATAAATCAGCGATGGCATCGTGTTCCCATCTCCTCTCTTGAAATCTGGGCTTCCTCCACCTGTGTCCTCCATCCCCACTGGCTTCAGCCCCTGCTCGGATCGTGCACTTGGCAGCATCTCTGTGAGACAGCAGGACATCTACTCCATGTGCTGCGTCCGTGGCACCGATAGGGGCAGGGATGGAGAGGAGGCGACAGTACGACAACACCTCCGTCACCTTGGGGAGGTGGGACATGCCCCCTCCCAGCCCACCCAGCGCATCCAAGCCTGGTCCACGCATGGGAGCATTTTCCAGATGCCAGTGTGTGTTTAAAGTTTAAAAAGATGAGAGGAAAAGCCCATGTCATGGGTGCCTGTGCTAGAAGGAGAATTTCACCGTCATGAGGGAGTGCATTGTCCCCGGAGTTGGCCAAGTGGATTTGCATCCTTAATTCCCGCTAAGTATTTTTGAAGGAGTAATCTGATAAAATCTTCAACCTGCTGATAGCATGAACTTAATCGGGGGTTCCTTCAGAAAAAGCCAATGGGACTTCCAGTTCCCAAGCGTGCAGACCAAGAGATGTGGTTGCCCGCCGCGACCGGGCTGGGTCCACCCCAGGCCAGAAGCCAGCGCTCACCCTGCGCCGGTGGGGAAAAATCAGCGCGGCTGGGGACAGACGGAGGAGAGGAAGACTTTTATCCCATTGTTTTTCCCTGTGATTAATCCATCTAAAGTGCTCCTCTGAGCGTAGCCAAGGGCAGTGTAAGAAAGAAGCAGTTTGAGCTTTGTGGGGCTTTTTTTCTTCTCCTTTTCTCCCCCCTTTTCCAAGTGTGCTTTACAAACATCCTCTCCGCTCGCCCTCTCTATTTGCAAAACCGTATCCTTCTGCCCATGGCTCCTGATGAAGTCCTTGCAGAGCTCCTTGTCCACCTCCAGTCTTTTCAGCACGTATTCAAATTAACCCTTTTGTCCCATTCACACCCCCTTTCTTTGGCGGATATTGTGGCTTTGCCAGCAGCGATCCAGCAGCGGCCATTCTAATGTAATTGCATTCTGGTAATGCCTTGAGAACCTGATCAAGATCATCCCGCAAGTTTAATCCCTCCAAATTACAAAATGTTTACTATCAATCACCTTTATGCAGCTTTATTTCGTGGGCTTTCTTCAAGGAGCGAGCGGGACTTGTGTGTTGCCAGAGATGCCCCTTCACGTCTCCAGCTGATCACCTCAATGGGGCCAGAGTCAAATGGTCAAGGCCATATGCGTATGAAAGCCCGGGCTGCGCTGCCAGCTATTCTCTCTAGCTCTGCATGGATTTCACACTTTCTATCCTGTTAGGATGCCTACCATTTACTTTAGCGTTGATTTTTTTTTATTCCATTTCTACGTCCTGTGTCATCTGGATTTAATCTAGTTAGCAGATTTTATGCCTAAAATTGCATTGTTAAAGGGAATTGTTTAAATGGGGACCGGTGGAGAACCCTGAAACCCTTGAAACCGGGGTGTCCCCCCGCCCAGCGCCGGCCACACATACCTCGACTGCTGCGGCCCTTGGCTTGGTGCGAGGGGCTCGGAGGTGGCTTTGCTTTCTTGAAAGCATCCATTGCTATTTTCAGAAGCACAAACAGATGCAAATGTCTCTGCAAACATTGCACAATGAGATGCAGGGAGAGGACAGCCTTTCAAAATCTCTGAATAGCCCTTCAAAGCAAGTCTAATTAGGGTAAGTAGAGGTAATAGGCCCACTTGCGTTTTTTACACTCGCATTTTTCCCCCCTCAAAGCCTGCAAGGCTCTTTTTCCCCTATGGCTGGGGTGGGGGGTGGTGGTATAGACCCTCTCCCATTTGTTTGCGCTAACAAATGTAGGGATGGAAAGAAAGGGGAGAGGTAGAAGGAGGGGGGAGGAAGAAAAATCAATCATTTGAAAAGTCTCCTCTGTTAGTTTTTTTGGTGGCTTTTCCTGGTGAGATAGAGAGCGGCGGAGCCAGCAGCATCCCGGCTGGGGCCGGGTGTGGGGCAGGCACCAGAGCAGAGCCTGCAGCTCGTGTCATGTGGAACTTCAGTAAGTGAAAAAGAAAAGCAGAAGGTATGGGCTGAATACTTGGGTAAATCAGTAATAGAGCTAAAGGGCATATGCCTGTAGGGAATATGTTGGCATAAAAGAGCTTTAAGAGGGGCCATTCATACTGACAAAGGGAGATTTGAATTGCTGCCTTCACAATAGCATGAAAGGATGGGCTTGGGGTGTTCTGAAACAAAGTGGAAATCATACTGCCCTGAACGGCTCTAATAAGCTTTTAACTATTTTACATTATGGCATTACCTCTTTTTTTTTTTTTTTTCCTTCTTCTTGTGAGCCGAGTGCCAGCCCCACTTAGAAGGGTGATTTATACTTTTTTCTTCATGGTAACTTTGGAGGAAAATAGATGGCAACTCAAAGGCAGTAATTCAGCTTTTTCAAGACAAGGAGGGGGAAATGCCATCATTTCTGAATGTCCCAGAAAGCACACCAGTACGCCGAGCTCCCTGGCCGCCTCAAGTCTGCACCAGGGCTGCCGGCTCATCACCTACCACCCGTTTAATTGCGCTCATTAGCAGCCTTGCACTCGGATATCGCTGTGCCCTGACACCAGGGTCACTTCACCGTGTAACTCAGGTGGACTTCAGCGTGCTCTCCAAAAAAATTGGTATTGCTTGGCAACCCCTACGGCCCCCTTTCACCGTCAGCGGAGGTTCAGCATCCCAACCTGTGTTTGGGGGGCTCAGGGGGCTGCGGCTCCCGCTGCTCCCCTGGGAAGGAGGCAGTTGCCCGGCCTGTGTGTGGAGACCCGCGCTGGCTTTGTGTGCGCTGCGGTCCCTCCCCAAGCTCCCCCCAGATGGTGCGATCGCACGACTGCACTGTTAAAATAGAGCTCGTATAGACAATTAGCCAATTACTCACTCTGTCATTGCACTTTCTTCTTGTAACTGAGATGCAAACTGGACTATGTCTTCTTTGGTAGCTTCATTCATTGGCAGCATTATTTAATGACACTTTTGTCAGCTTTGGGTCTGCCCAAAGATTTCTGAACGTAGCTTTATGAACCCAGAAAGGGCGCCCCGCGGAGTGAAAGCGGACTTTGAACCTACAGACGATGCTAAAGACAATGAATTCCCCGAAGTCAGGGAAAGAAATCCCGAGCGTGGCTACCACAGGGCATGTGGCTCAGCCCCTCATTGTCGGCAGCGGTGGCTACAGGGAGAATAGCCCAGTAGCCAAAAGGGCTGGGGCATCTGGATGCACGGGCCACTTTCTCTGTTTAGATGCCTCAGAAACAATATTACTGCAAGTGCTGCTGGGCCTTTTTAGGATGGGATGGTTGGGTGGCTGGAACAGCTGTTTTGGACCAGTGTCTCCCTGAAGATTCTAAGTTTGGCCAAAATTAAGCTTCCTTTCCTTTGATGGGTGTTTGTCTCAGCCCACAGTTTAACTTCAGTGCAGCTGTGCAGAGCTGCAAACACAGAGGAAATGGTAAGAGAGAAGTTTGGTTTTGCTCCTGGCATTTTTCAGGGAAGAACAAAAACTCACCCACTGCCTAATGAAGGAAACTCCATCCTTCTACATATGCAGGAATGGGGTAATGCATTTATTACCCATAACTTTTGGCACCAAGCGTCATTAGTGTCGTTTATTTACCTCTGAAGTTCAGTCCCATACAGGTGTAAGGATGGCTCCTGGGTTACTGGAAGGAAGGGAAGGAAGGAAGGGAGAAAGAGGGAGAGAAAGAGAGAAAGCAAGAAAGAAAGAAAGAAAAAGAAGGAAAAATGCCATCTGTTTCCTTCTGGAGGGTAGAGTTTCTGTGGGATTTACCTTGTGACTCCCCCGAGCTTGGTTAGCAGGAAGCATGCACTGGACACACACACTCACACTCCACTCCTGGGTGTACACAGCCACTGCCACCTTCCTTCAGCTGACAATTCCCTCCCCTGCATCCATATGGCTCCCTGCATCTCCCGGCATCCCAACAAGTGCTTCCCGAGAGAGCAGTGTAGGTGACAGCCGTGCTGGTGACAGGTAGCCCGGACCCTCCTTCCCTGAGACCACAGACCTCATTAGCTGCCACTTGATTTATCAAGAGGGCATTATGGCTTTGGGAGCTGACATCTTTTTGGATTGCAAATAGGAGAGGAGGAAACTGTACCCTGTGAAAAGATTGATTAAATACTAATTAACCTCTTTTCTTAGATAATGAAAGCACTTCAGTGAGCTGGATAAACACGATGCGCATCAGTTGCTCTCCTGGCGAAGCCAGGGGTAATTGAGAGAGCAATATCCATTACTGGTGTTGTGACAGGAAAGGTTTTCCTTTCAGATTACAAAAGACTTGTTGCGAGAGAGATGGTACTCAAATATATTCTTTTACCTCAGCAGTTAAATCCGTTCTGTTTGAAAACTTCTACCAGTGAAGTAAAGAAACTTTCCTGGCAAGGTCTCCAGCTTTTCTAGGTTCTGAGCAAAATAATGTATAAATGAATGTTGCCTATTTTCTGTGAATCCCAGACACCAAACTGGGAAATCACAGGGGAAGAGATGCTTTTTCTGGTCCATGTTAAATCTACATCTGAAGGCCATGTGCCATTTTTCTACACAGCAGCTTTGCTGAAGGGGACATTTGCTTCCTCAAAAGTGAATATTTTCAAGGAGAAATCCAGGTGGTAAAGCACCTGGATTAGTGTAGTTTGAATCAACTTTTACCTGCCAGTAGTGATTTTCATTCTTTCTGACTCTACCTTGGAGAGTCTCTTTTCAGTTCATTATCCTGAAGGCCAACATGGGGAATCCAACATGAAAATGACCACACCAGGAATTTTATCTTCCTCCACTTGCTCTGTAACATTTGCCTTGTCTGTTTGGCCTCATTTATCTCAACTGAGGTGTTCATCAAGGACCCCCAGATTTCTTGGTCCCCACAACAGGGACAGGGACAAACTTCTAAGTCCATGGTGTCCCTTAGGCTTTATGTCTCCTCTCCTGCCACCTCCAACAGTGAACTGACACCATTTTTAAGTTTTGTGTTTTCATGTTTGCAAATGTTGTCTTTCTTCAGGCTTCTCATCTCAAAGGAAACTCCAAGCTGGAAAAGCACAATGATCTGCCAGGTTTGTGCTGTCAGAGACAGTCCTGCTGGAGGTACTCCTGGGTATGATTTTATAAAGATTGCTGACATCTACCATGCAGAGAGGAGCAGAACAAGTTGTTTGTTTGAAAAAATAAGTTTAATTAACTCCCACAGATGGAACTTAATCCATTATTTTCGCAACAAACCCTTATGGTCCGTAATCACCTTGGACTGCCATTAGACAGATTTAAATGTTTTCCTAGAAGGCAATTCTTTGAAATCTTCAGGTTAAAAAAAAAAAAAAAAAGAAGATTATCCTGGAATGTGCAGAATGTAATAATCCCAGAAAGAGACAGTGAAGTCCTGAGGACTCTGCCAAATCCCTGTTTGGGAAATAGAGGCATCAGTTCCCTCACATGCTTCAATTTGTAATTAAGCAGCAACTCACCGTCACAAAGGAAGAGTGGAAAGGAGACCATGCACTGGCACGGGCTGGTCCTTCCCTGAAGCACAACGAATATCCTGGGTGGAAAGCAAGGGATAAGGGGGATGAATAGTGCAACTAAATGAATGAGCTCAAAGCAGGGATGTTAGTGACACCCTCAAAGCATTTTCTTCCTGATTGCTGCCTTAGGAAGCCCAATTTCAGGACTACCCAATTTCAGGACTAGATGTCGATGCTTCCATCGGCAGACTGCAAGCAAGACTCTCTCTGTGGACCTTTATTCACTATTACTCGAGGAATAAAGCTAGTCTCTGCTCTAAAAGTCTGGCTTCTGCAAGTTTTCACTCTGTGCAGAAGGATGCTGCCTGCTCTGTCCTACTGACCCTTGCCAAAATCCTACTGGCCCTTGCCAAAATCCTACTGGCCCTTGCCAAGGTCCTACTGGTAGTCAATGAGTAAATGCAATGGGGTAGGAGCCAAGCAAGAAGCATTTCTTGTACCTCTGGAGTCATGCCCGTGGCACAGACAAGGACGACATCTCTGTCTCAGCCTCTCTTACATGGTATTTTTTTTCCTTCTCAAACAATCGGAGTTTCCTAGGATTTTCCATCAGTGTCGTGGGAGGTTTTAACAAATGCTGCTGCACAGCCAAAGGGAGGCAGAAGTGGGAGACCTGAATGACAACGAGTGCTGTGCCATCAGCATTTCCACGCCGGCAGAGAAGAGCATTATCCGTTGGGAAGAGTCTTTTCTCTCTTGTCTAGTAGATCTTAAACTGGAAGGCTGACAACTGGAAAATAATAACGATGATAAAAGGGGAGCAGCGCTCGGCATGAGGAGCCTTGATCTGCACCAGCAGGGCCTCACGTGGAGCCTCTGCCACGTCTCCTGAGAGGACAGTGACCTCAGCAGTGCTTCCCCCTCAGCAGTGGGAAAATCCTGTTTCCAGGGGGCTCTTCACCCCCTCAGCTCAGCCTTACACCCCTCATTGCCCTGGGATTTAATAGCAGGGCTGGGTCCCACAGGGTTTTTAAAAGGCTCTGTTACGTCACCACGGCTCTGTGGCATCTGTGGGATCTCCAGCAGATTGGCCATTACACCTTTTGGTTGAGAAGGAAGAGAGAACGGGGATGATAGAGTTCATGGGCACTATCACTGGGCTACTGGGCACAAAACTGGTTTTAATAAGTTGGTTAATTTGCTAATCTAGATTTAAAAAGCCTCTAGTAGTGTAACGTGAAGATTATAAAAATAAAAGTTCAGTGAAGTATTTCGTGCAGTGTTTTTGCATCTTTGTTCTGCTCACTGCAGTGCTCAGTAAATCTGCAGGGTCTTTGGCAGCTCTGCTCCTCCAAAAGATTTCTTTTAATTGCACATGTCACCAATAAAAATCTCCTGAAAATTAGTTCTCACCTGCTTCTGCTCTGATAATCTCTACCTACTATACAAGTCAGTCTTAATGGAGCATTTGAGCCCCAGAGATCTATAATTATAGTATTAAGTTTCGTGTGCTCAGAGGTAGTAGCACAGACTGTATTTTACAGATCATGTGCAGAGTAAAATCAAAATCTGCAACAGATTGACACCCAGTAATGAAAATCCTTCTGAGGATGCTCTTGTTAATAACTAAACATCATCTGAGCCTCACCACAGCGGGGATGACACTCAATAGGGCACCACATGGCATCGAAATCATAGAAAATACTTGTTATCTAAAACCTGCACAGAATTTTGGATCTTGCAGCTCACTTTTTCAGCACAGGTAATTCACAGAGACTCTCTGGAACTTCCAATCCGTTGGAAAAGGCTGAAACAGGGTAGCTCCAGCTGCTCTGGGCCCTGTCAGCAGAGCGCAAGAGCAGCCTGTAACTGGTAGTGGACTGTTTCCCCACGGGAAGTCTCAGCAGAGAGAAAGTGGGATAATCCCAGTTGTGTTTTGAAGCACATTTCCAGCTAGCAGGGATTCCCTATCAATGGAGCCATCTCACACTTTCTCTCCTCACTAAAGGGGAATTAAGAGAGACCCGAGGACTCGCAGGACCTGGCAGAGGGTCCCTAATGCTTGCATGCCCCGGAGGTGACTGACTGGATGCAGCAGGGATAAAGGATTACCAACACCGACCAGCAGACATAGGAAAAAATGCATATACATACATATAATGTGGTGCCAAGACTAAAAACCAAGCCATTTCAGTTATTTCTCAAGATAATGAGGGTCTTGCCACTAGTTTTGGCGGGACTGAGGCTAGTGGCTCTCTACGGGTATTTTTTTACCATGAGTATGAGTATATACAGATATTTTACATTTAGATATTTTGTATTTGGAAGTTTTTATATGTGGATGTTTTTATATATGGATATTTTTATATATGGATATTTTTTACCCGGTATTTCCAAAGAACTTGCCAATGATTTCATCAGCCCTAGTATTCAATTCATCTATTTTTTTCCTCCCTGTACCAGTGCAAGGAGATGATTTTTAGTGCAATTAAAAAAAAAAAAAAAAAAGCCACCCTTTTGCAGTTGGGGAAGGCTGTTCCAATTCACCCAAGTGTTCTTTTGAGAGAAATAAATACAGACCCCCTTGTTGTAAACGGGGCGCAGGTTGGTCCTGCAGCCTCTGAATATGGGCATTCCATCTGTCCCAGCGGCAGATTTGTTCAACTATGTCTGAACCTATCACTGCTCGGGGGAAAAACTGTTCCCTGACTCATGTTAATGTATGAATCTAATTGTATCCCCACGCAGTTTGCAGCTTTCCTTGCCCATTAGGAACATTACCATCATACACTGAGTCCTGCTGGATGTATGGTCTTTATACACTGCATAATGTCCACAGATCTCCGCTGGCAGCTAAGAAAACACAAAAGAATAGAGGATATTTTGAAGTTTTGTGGAGTGTGTTTTTTTTTTTTTCTTTGAGATTGAAGTCCAGTGTCTTGGGACCCAGTGACTTTAGATGACCTTCCGCCTCCATGGACTGTACTAAATTTCAGCCCCTGGAGGCTCCTCCATACAAAACCTCCTGGCTTTCAAGGGCAGGTGCAAGCAAAGCTTCACTGCGTCACAGATCAAGACCTGTTACTGCCCGAATTAGATTTCACAAATCTCTTTTATTTAACAGGACATCATTAAGGGACTGCCCCATACTGCTGGATGGTGTCTTTAATTAATTTAAGTATTATGCTGCTATTAGGGTTCCCAAACAATAACATTTCTTTTTCAGCAGTTGTAGTCACTGAGAAACAGAGGTGGGTGTGTGTCTGTATAGACAAGCACATGAAAACTGTGTTAAAGAAATACATATCTATATTGCAGGCTCAGGCACTCAGAAAGGAGGAAATGCTGACACTGAAGTGTCTGTGCAAACTTAATTCAGCTCCTCTCCTTTTTTTTGGTGGCAATTATATGATCCCAAATTGTGGTTTTGATAATATCTCCACCTTCTTCATTACATAGGAGGGTTAACTTTCAGGCAGAGATTTTGCCTGTGTGATGAACAGCTTCTCAGTGCTCTGTCTGATGCTTTCAGTGTCTGCACTTTGCCTTTTCCCTGCATAGTGTATGATCATGTCCTGAAGAATTCCTTCTTGGGCTTTTACAGCAGCCCTGAGAATCTGAGTGCTCTGAAAGCTCTGCTTAATTAAATCATTAAATTCACTGGTGATGTGAGGGCATGGTGGTACCCCATTTAAAAATGGGAAACTGAGGCACAGAAAAATGAAACTCAATTCATTCTGCTTGATCCTGGGCTGACCCATGAGGGATGTGTAGGAACAGACTTTTTTGGGCTTGTACAACTCCATCTACCCAGACATCCATCTTCTTTCCCCACAGAGCCCCTGATAACTGCCCGTACAGCTCCCACTCACCCATGTTTTGGAGGTGGCTGTAGGGACATGGCTGAGCTGCCTCATTTCCTCCATAACACAGGGCAAAGAGGATAAAGTGGTTGCTTTTGAGGGTGGCTGTGCCCAGTGCAATAGGGGAGCATTGAGCAATGCTGAAGAGGAGGAGGATGGAGTCAGGAGCAGTAGAAGCCCTTCAGCAAGGGGATTCTGGGGGTCAGAGGGCTCCCCCGTTACACACAACTACAGCAGAGGGGAAAGTCTGGGATTTTGCAACAGTGGAGCAGATTTCCTGGAGGGGATGGGCCTCCTGACTCCCCCAATCTCTAGCTGAGAGCCAGAGCTGTGCCAGAACTGCTGCTGAGGCCATGAGATGCACCTTTGGCTACCCTTTCTCCTTTCCCTGCGTGGGAGCGAGTGGGGAGAGGATCCATCCCACCCTGTGACTTGAGGACAAGGGGAGGCTCACACCAGCCAAGTTCTGCCAGTGTTGCAGTTTGAGGCAAAACCACGAGCTCTGTACCCTGTTCAGGGGAGCAGCACCTTCTCCTTGCCCCAAATCCCACAGAACCTTCCTGAAGCTGGGCAAGGACAGCCCTGAACACCAGCACTGCTGTGTCACCACTCTGCTCCTGTGCTCTGCCCGCATCTCCTGAACAGGGCTCTAATCCCTTCTCTGTGAGACTTGGGGGCCAGCTGATGTTTGCAGGTAGCCACGTGTGCCTGTGGCCAGCAGGATGTCAGAAGTGTTGGCTGCTGCTTTGGGGTGATCCCTTCCCTTCCATCCCAGTCTCCTTCTGAGGAGAGTTTAAGAAACAACACTCCAGAGGCGCTGCTGAAATTCAGTACAAACGTTAAAAATTTTATTTACAGGGTAAAAGTACGATTTCTTAAAAAAAAAACCCCAAACAACAAACCAAAACAAAACCAAACCCCCACTTTGATAAGAGGTATAATAATAGAATAAAGCTCTTTATGTACAAAAATACAATTTTCATATGAATGAACATCTTGAATAAATTAACCCGCTCTCTGGTCCAGTGGCTGAATACCCCGTGTCTGCTCCCACTCTAAAGCAGCCCGGCCGCTCTGGGGGTCAGCATCTATAATGCATGAGCCCCTCCGCTGTCCACCGGGTGCGGGGTCCCATCGGGGCCGGTGCTGGGCCCCCCGGGAGGGGCTGAGCCGCCCCGGGGCAGGGCCGGGGGGACGCGCTGAGCCCCGCGCTGCGCCCCGGGCCGCATCGGCCCCTTAAGCCTTTTCATGGCATTGTCAGGGCGTTCAAACCAAATTTTCATGCTCGTTTTTCTTCGCTGGAGAGCTACAAATTGTAAAATTGACTTTTCACCTCGTCTGCGGCAGCAAATCTGTCGCTTTTCTTCTCTCCCCGTTTTTTCGGAGCGGCGCGGGAGGCGAGGCGGGGGTCGGGGGGAAGGGGCTGGGGACG
>VZRE01013307.1:54047-145368 GCA_013396775.1 Cephalopterus ornatus
GGGCAGCACAAAGCGGGGCAGGGGGGGTCGGGGCTCAGCGCAGGGGGATGCAGGGGTCACCGTCCCGCTCCGGCCGCAGCGGCTCCATCGGGAGCTTAAAGCGCTGCGAGAGGGGGGTTTGGGGAAAAAGAAAAAAAAAATAAAGCTAATCTGGACTTCCAGAGGATGAGCCTTGGGTTGTTCCCCAGCCGGATGCGGGTGGAAGATTTTCGCCAGGTTTTCGCTACACCCTGTCGTTTTTTCGAGGTGAAAACGCTCTGAAATGGTAAAACTCAAAGCAGGTATTTTTCTCTCCCGCGTTTCTGAGGTGAACACGGACGCGCAGTTTGGGTTTTGTGGGCTTCACGTCGAAAAGGGGTTTGCAGGTGTTCAGAAAGCTGAAAGTTCCAAAGGACATTTATTTTATAAACTTCGGTGGTTGTATTCATAATACATGTACGTTGTATAAACACAAACACACACACACATATATATATACACAATGTATATACAATGTACAGATAACATTCTTCTTTTTTTGGATAAGAACAAAGAACTATGCTGTTTCGATTGTAAAGTTCTTGCCGCCTCTGCTAATCCCCCTTCAGTGCCTGGGTATCACCACCTCGCACTTTGGGAAGCCACAGTTTTTTATGTGACTAAAAAGTTTCCTAATTCTCACATCTGGCTCTTTGCACCCTGCCCTCGGTGCTGCGAGGAAGCCCCATAGTCAGCACTCAGGTACTTGCCTCCCTGGAAGGTTTTCAGTTTCCCCACCCATCAATAGCCATTTTCAGGTGCCTGTGCCTCAACTCGTGTATTTATATGATTTCCCCTTACACGAAATGTAGATCGATTCCCCCTCCTTCGATTTTTTCCTACGCCTTGGATAAACAGGGAAAATGGACAGCAGGATTTATTGTCTATCTCTGCATTTTGAGTTTGCAGAACCATTCTTTGCTCCAACCTGAACGAGGAGTTTGCTATCAAAGTTATTCCCTCTGCTTCCCACCCTCCCGGCTTTGAGATGACCCACGACACCAGCAAACTGCCTCAAACAACCTTCTTTGTGCCAGGAAGATCACGCACAGAAGTGAGCAATCCAAAAAGCCCTGGGTGATGAATATTAACAAGTCTCAAACCAGAAGCAGTTTGCCAGCACCGAGCTTTCAGGATCAGCTCTCTTTCTGCTTTTTAACATCTTTATATGCTTGGGTGTGCAATATCCCCACGTAAGGCCAGGCGACGGGGGCCTGGCTGTTCCCGGCAGGGACTGGGCTCTCTCAATCACCGGACCTGCAATCAGGCTGAAGTTTTTAGGGCCTTTGCATACATAAATGACTTTCTTCGCTAAGTAGTTCCACTTCACTGAGCTACTCATGTCCTTAAGTGACGGCACAATTAGAGGCCTCGGCCAGCAGGCAGAGATCGGCCGCGGAGCTTCCAGCGCCGACCAGGAGAAAGAAGGGAGCAAAATTTAAAGGTTATGGAAGCATATGGCAAAAAATGTTCAACTTTTGTTACTGTGCACTTTGTATATAGTGAGATAAACTCCGGTGTTGTCTGCAACACTTTGATTGTCTTTTGTTTAGGTGTCTTTGAGCAGTCAATAGTTTATTCATTAAAATGTTTATGATTCCCCAGAGTTTCACAGACTTTGGCACAACCGATCACTTGTCTGAAAGTTTGCAGTGAAAGCGCATTATTCATTAGTCCTTATCCATCATTTGCAGTTTGTCATTTGTTATTCTCTTGTTTTAAAAGTTTGTGCTCCAATCAAGGAGGGGAGAGAGCACCATGTGTCTCCGTGATCAGTCACAGCCATGAATAGCCAGGCCTGAAGTGAATGTTTCACAAACAACCCATAGGCTGAAATTTGTTTGCATAATCTATTCACTGCGTACTTATGAATAACGAATGCATTCACAGAACCAGAATTGTTTCAGGAAGCCTTCGCAAACAGAAAGAAGTGCTAAATATCTTGGATAATTTATTCCCGATGAATAATTCAACCGGTTCTATCGCGGGCAGTCTACTAATTTTGCAGATAAATTATTCAGCCAACGCAGATAATAGCTCTTATACCTTATGGGCCTGCCCCTATGGAAGTCAGCTGCTGAAGTTTCCTGAAGTTTCCTGGGATTGAGAAAGCAAAAGATTCTGAAATGGAACAGGACCATTGATTTCAAGGAACACAGAGTGTGTTCCCACAATCTCACTGATGGCCTTATTCTGAGTTTTAGCCTTTGGTATTCACTTTTCCACCCTGATGTAAGTGCAGCTGGGCCCAGATGGACTCAGGGCTGTTATTAGTTTCATATTTTGAGCTCTAAGGAAATGCTTTATCATTTGCTTTGAGACACCTTACAGCACTTAAAAAAACGAGAGGAAAAAAGATTCAACCAGATTTAACACTTGTGAGGCCTTGAGCACGAAGCTCGTTCCTCTGCCCTCTTATTGAGACATCATTTGTGGACTCCAGAAAAAGTAGAAATTTGTGAATAAAGGTGGAGGAAAGGCTTTTGGAGAAAATGTGCTCCCAGGTGCCCGGCACTGCTCTCTGGATGCGCTGTTTCCTTCATGGAAAAAGCCAGTCCATGAGAAGATGCCTTTTCCTGGTAATTGTTTGTTGGACCTTGTAAAGGTAAATAAATCTCCGTGTAAGAAATCAGCCTCTCATTTCTAAAACAACCAGAATTATGATCGTTAGAGCAGTGTCAGCCTCACTCTTCTCTCCAAGATTGGAAATGAGTGGTTCACAGTAAAACTGCTCCCTCAGTTGGAACATGCCTCAGAGAAGTCAGAGGCACATCATTTTTTCCCCCAGGTTTTAAGATGCACATCACTGCAGCAACTCAGCAAACTCTATCTTTTGTTACATTAGTACACGAGGGTTTGAACTAATGCTGGGATGAGTGTCAAAACAATGCATCAACTAGGAGAACACTGCTTTTTTGCTCCCTCATGTTTGAAAGCATGGGCAGAAAGCAAAAGCAGAGCTGCCTGTGGAGGATACTTGAGCTAAGTTTACAGAGGTGAGGTGGCTGGTGGCAAAATCATCACCTGGGAGCAGAAAGTTTGACCTCGCAGGAGGATCAAACTCGGTCATCCCTGGGGATGCCCAGGTTTGATGCAGCAGGAATTTTAAAGACAGGTAGGAAACTAGAAGACTGTTCAGTGAGGCAGCTCATCTCCTTGTGCTGGTCTGGACATGGTGCGGAGCACAGTGGTTTCTTGTCCTGCCTGGGTGGGGACAGACGAGTGGTGAGGGCTGCCAGGGCAGGGATGGACATATGGAGCTGTGCTCCTGGGACTCCTCACCCAGCTGGAGTCACCTTACAGCCCCTGGCCCGGGGCTCACAGAGGGTTCAGGGCTTGCTCCTGTGGCTGCTGACTAATGGACAGCCCTGGAAGGCCAATATTTAGAAGGGCTCTCAGCCTGCAGAGGGGCAGCGTTAACCCTTCTGGAGCAGGAGCCAGCTCTCCTGCCAGGGAAACACCTTGGGAGCAGCTCAAGAGCTTTGTCTCTAAAGGATTTGGCCTCCTCTCCTACCTGCCTGTGGCCAGGGTGAGTCCCCAGGCCATGTGCCAGGGGCCGCTGGCGGGTGGGGAGCACAGGGACATCACAGGGAGTCCCCATGTACCGGGGGATCCTGGCCCTGGGCAGCCAGATCCACTCTGAAATCCTGCACAAGTGCCTGGGAGTTGCAGTCAGGGCTCAACCCCTCCTGGGGGCTCCGCAGAAATAGTGACAATGTTTTATTTTCAGGTTTTAAATGTGTGATGTAACATTTTCCTTCTTTTTGGAAGGGGGTGTGTGGGGGGGTCGAGTAGGTAAACGATTGTTCCCTGCAAGCACAAATGTATTTTGTTTGTTGTAATTAAAATGTTTTAATGAGACAACCATAAAATCAACCATTAATTATTTTTTTTCAAACACTTCTGCTTCCTTTTGAGCTAGGTCTATTTAGAAATAGTTTAGAGAGTAGCCTGCAGTTTTATTCTTTCTGTGGTATTATACACAGGAGTGGAGAAGTCATTTATAAATAATTACACAATGTTTTGGGTCTTTGGGTTTGTATAATATATCAAAGCGATTAGTACACGCATTGTTCCATTGTAAATGGTTTTTTTCCCTTCCTTTCAGTTTCACTTGCCTTGTCTTCTATCTAAACCTTTTTCGTGAAATCCTTTGTCTTCCTCATTCTTTTAGCTTGTTACAGTGCAGGGACATTCTTCTTATTCAAACACTCACAGCATGAGCAAAGAAAGCTACTTCTGTCGCATCTTAAGTTTTACCATAACTTTCTGGCATTTTCTTTTCTTCTGATTTTCCCAGACCACTGATAGGGTAATGAAGAATTATAACATACATCAATTATTGGTGCTCACGGTGTATTATGCTTCTGAATTCAAGGGGAGATAAAGAGGAGAAAAAAAAAAAAAGCACCACTTTCTGTGGTTTTGAGGCACATGAGAGAGGACTCGGCGCAGATTATTTATAACATCTTTCTGAGCATCAATTATGTTTGACTCCTACAACCACTTCCTTGTCCCACTGGTTTTATGGCCAGAAGGAGTCATTTTTGTGTGTGGTAGCTGTGGCATTTAACTTGTTTCTTTTATGAGGAGCCCAAACAATGCATCTTCAGGCCAAACAATCTATCTCCCCGAATAATAGCCCAAATGTCACTCAAGGGCTGCGGGCTGGGAAATGTGTGATCGTGGTAAAGGGCCACGGGAAGGGGTTTGTGAGGGATCCTCACGGGGCTTCCCAGCACCGGGTACCCCCAGGGAGATGGGCTGGACTTGGTGTGGGATGCATGTGCCTTGGGATTGCGACCTGCTGCCTGAGGTTTCAACAACCCTAATCCAAGTTATCCAAGGAAAAGGGCCAAACCCTCACGGTGTGGTCAGGCACGCACCCTGCCTGGCCTTCCCCCAGCCTCCTGGCTATCACATTAACTGGGAAAAGTGAGATTAGGATGTCACCTCCGAGAAATGAGCCCTTTCCCCCCACACCTTTATTGTGCGAGAGCTTTTTCTTCTCTTCTTTTCCCCCCTCCACCTTCTCCCGCCCACAATTCCCCCTCTTTTGTTGATTTGTATTTTGTTAATTGAAGCCAGAACACTCATCCCAAAAGAAAGGGACAGAAAGAAATCCCCCAACAACATCCAAACCAGGAAGCTTAACTACACGCTGAGATACTCAGCTTTTCCTTTAAACCTTCCATATCAATAATTCTGCTTTGGAGTGGCAAAGTTAACCTGAAAGAATTAAACAACATAACGTGGGGGTGAAATAGAGCCTGAGCTCTTGGGGGGGCCTTTGGGGGTCCCCCCCCAGGTCTGGGGGTCCCCTTTGACTCTGGTTTGGAGCCCTGCAGCAGCGGGGGGATGCTCCAGGACCACCAGCAGCCCGCGGGTCCCCACTGCCCCTCTGCGGGGGCCCGGGGGATTTGCTGCCATTTGCATAGCAGGTGTTGGGTCCCGGGCCATTCTTCCTTAAGGGAGTTTTAATACGGGATAAATTACTGGGAATTAGGAGGAGGCAGGCGACAAGAAAAGCGCTCACAGAGTCTTCTCCAGGCCACGGCAGGGGAATTGGAGAGAATGGCTAAAAAAGGGAGAAAAACACAAATGCAGCGGCTTCTGCCCCCTCCCAGGGAGTTTGGGGTGTGCAGAGTGTGAGGGGGGAGCTCTCCCAGTTTCTCCTGAAATTGAGGTTTGGACTCAGGAATGCAGTAATCCCAGGGCAGAAATACGATTACTGGCCTGAGGATCTTTGATTGAGTAGGTCTGGAAGGGGAGTTTAAAATGTTAATCCCTGGTATAATCCCTTCCCTGGCATTGTAGGGACAAGGGTTGCACCCGAAGGGAATTGCCTGCTTCCTTCCCCGGGATTCGGGGCGGGAGGGCAAGGCCTGGGAGCAACTCCCCCGTGGATGTGCACACACAGACACGTGTCTGAACACACACACACACACCTGTGTGTGCCCCCCACGTGTGTGCACCCGTGGGCATCCCGCCGGGTACCCGCCTGGCCACACACACCCACGTGTGTGCACATACAGCCACACACATGCTTGTGTGCACACACACACACGCAGCTCCTGTGCTGGGACCGAGTTTTCCGTGCACATGTACGCGTGCATCTGCACACAGAACACGAGGGGAAGGCTGGGTCACCCTCTCACACCTCAGCCACTGCTTTGCCCTGGCAATTAGAGCACACACGCACACCAGAAAATTGGGATGCTCCGTGTTTTTAAGTGGAGAGTCATTTTGAAGGGCATCCACTTGCAGGCGGTTGGGGCAGGTGGGAAAGGCTGGTCTGTAAAGGGACATCAGTAGGAAACCATCCAGAAGCTTTTCACATCACTTTATTTATGTGTTATACATAAACAAAGGCCATCTATAGTAAAATGTTATATCAGTGAGGAAGAAGGTGACATCTCCTCAATTGAAAAAAAAAAAATTGACCCCAAAAGAGATTGGAGGGCTGGGCAGGGACCTGCTGGACCTTGATATGGAAGGTTTAAAGGAAAAGCTGAGTATCTCAGCATGTATCTCATGCTGAGTATCTCAGCCCCAGCGCCTGGGCTGAGCAGGGCAGGTGGGAAAGGAAAGGAGACAGCTCCAGCCACCAGTCCGGGGTGCAGGGTCCTGCTCCCTGACCCCAGGGATGACCCTTTGGGGTGCAGGTCCTGCTGCTCTGGCCATGGGAGGGACGAGGGTGACACCCCAAGGCTCAGCGCTGCAAATTCGGCTGTGCAGGGATGAGGGTTTGCATCTCATCTCTGTCATGTTATTGCTTTTATGGTACTAGTAAAAAAAAAAAAAAATTAATTTTTTAAACTATTTCAATTAGCAGTTACATGACCTTGACTACAGTTGTAAATATTTCTGAGCGAGGAAAAGCGACGCAAAGTTGTTCTCCTGGTTGAGGGTTGGTGTTTTGGGGTGGTTTTGGCTGTGCTGGGAGCTGGGTTTAGGAGAGCTGGTGTGGGGCAGTGCTGGCTGGGCCATAGTGAGCTGGGGCAAGAGGGACTTTGCAGGTCAGAGGCCAGACTAGGCACTGGGGTGGGTGGAAGGAGGAAGAGATTTAGTTTGACTTAAACAGAATAGGATTTTTAGAAAATGTCGAGATGAAACATTGCGTGGCTTCTGAGTTAAGGTGCTTCAGTGAGAACACACTGTGATGGTGCCCTGACTCTTTCTAAACTAACCCCCTTTTTTTTCCTGCACCAACTCAGCTTTTTGAAGGGTGTCCACTGATTTTCAAACAAATTGCATGAAACTTGGCTGAAGGCAAGTGGTAAATAATGGGTAAATTTGCTCTGCTTTCTGCAATTTAAAGTGTTCCCACTGCGCCTCTGGTGTGGGGATGCTGCTTTCTTTTCCAATTTAAGCATGTATTAAATTGCAATAAAATACTTAATTAGGAATGAAGAAGTGTTTCTTCAGACTATAAATGTCTCTTTTTTTAAACCCTCTTGAGCAAAATCCAAGGTACTTTTTCCCTTCATCTCAGGTTTAATGCATGGCAGGTCTTGAGCCTGTTTCCATTTACTCCAGTGGGAATTAGAGATAATTTCTCTGGAGCTGGTGCAGCTCCACTTCTCCAAAGCAGCTGTTGGAGTTAGCCAGGGATCTGCACCTCTCACCCCACTGTGCAAACGAGGGGGGATCCAATGAGGCTGGAAAATTGCTGAGCAACATCGTTCATGAGATCACTGTTTATTACTTGTCTTGTGGGCCTAATGTATATACAGCTGATACCTATCCCAAGGAATATTTTTTCCTTTTCTTTATTTCTTCCCCCAGAAAAAAAAAATAGTATATGACTTAGGTTTTTTATCTCTTTCAGTGTTCTGTGTTATTTATCTTCATTAACCTGCTGATGACCCCGGACCTCAACCCCACAGATGACAGTGCCAGGTGCTGGGAATTCAGCTCTTCGGCCATGAGCTCCACCCTCTGTCTTCACGAGATAAAAAAAAGGAAAAAAACCTAGCTTTCCTGACTTGTAAGTGATGGGAATAACCACAAGATGTCAACCTTCACCAAGCTGCGGCTCGGAGCCGTTGCATGCTGGCTCGCATGGATAACCTGACTGGAGGCTCTGCTGGAAAACCCGGGTACCTGCTCCAAGTAAGTGGGAAAAAAATCCCCTAAACCACAGAAAATTGCTTGTTTTGCCTTCATTCTTTGCTTTAAGGCCATCCTGCATTTCTATTTGATTTCCTTTATAATTTTCCACCGCAAGCTTTAGCCAAATTCAATGTCCTGCTCCATTCTTTCCTCCTGACCTTAAGCGAACACTTGCCAGACACCATGGCAAACCCAAGAAGTCTTTTTCCCCCCGCCCCTTTAGAGTTATATTTGACATTTCCCCTTGTAGGGCAACATTTCCAGGCGTAATTGTCCAGTATGTTGTTCTCTGCAGTTGAAGTGTTGGGTTTTAACCTTCTGGGCAACCCAAAGCTGTGTTTCCTCGCAGGGCTTCCCTCGGTTGGTGCAGCGTGGGTGATCCTGTTTTGGCCTAAGGTGTACCCCACTTAACAAGTGCCATTGCTTTCTGCGAAAGCACAGTCCCAAGACTCTTTAGGTTGAAAGCAATCCCAAGGATTTCCTGCTTTTCCTTTCATCCCTTGGCTTCATGCAGCCTGGGCTGAGTGTGACGTAGCTCGTGGGCCGATGGCACTGGTTGCTACAACGAGGAACTGGATTTTCCTGGCAGAACTCTTTCAGCTGTCGCACGAAAATGGAGAGGGAACACCCTGCCAGTCACTGACACTTTGAATTTTAGAGGTAGCACTAGCTGCTGCTGGGGAGGGGTGGAGCTCGACTGGGAATTACTGGCCCCAGGAGGGAGCTGAGCTGCTCTGGGCTGGTTTGTTTTTCCTAATGTGATGGCAGAAGTGGTAAGTCTGGAGAGTTAAGAAAGGAAGTTGAAGTAAACCCCAAGGAAAAATGTAAATGGTGCAATTATGAAGGTAATAGAAACAGAGAAGTATTTTTATGCAACACGATTGAATGGGCAATAATGAGGTAAAAAGACATTTCTTCCGGGATTAGAAGTGAGCTCAAAATTGCCAAGGCCTACTGGAAGTGGGGAGGGAGGAAAGGGGAGGAAAGAAGCCTGTTGTAGCATTTCTTTTCCTTTAATAAGCCTCTTTTTCTGGGAGTCCTGAGTGTTCAGATGTAGCCCACTTAGTGCCTAGTAACCCAACAAAGCTTCGATTGGTGCCTCTGCAGAAAGATTTTCTTTCCCTTGCAGGTTTCTAACCATGAAAAAAACCCTGAGATCAGTTGCTTCAGAATCCTTAATTAAACACAACAAAGAAGGGCAATTAGAGCCGTGTTTTCCTTTTGTCATCCAGCAAATCCTGCAAACCTCAAACCCCTTTTCTGGCTCCAGGATTTATGACAGGAATAAATCATCATTATTCCTGTAATTATCAGCCTGAAGTGAACATCAGCAGGATTGTTTTTTTTTTTTTTCCTTTGGAAGAGGTTCTGAAACCCATTCAAGAGGAATTTACTAACTTCTTTTATTGTGCAGGAAGGAAACCAAAAACGCAGGCGTGGTGATTTTCCCAGGCCTTGGCTGCCTGCTTCCTTTCCTGTCACTTCATGTCATGTCATCCCTGCCTCCCGGGTCCTGTGTGCCTGCTCATCCAGCTCCTGTTGGGCTGGATGCCCTCCGTGTGTGTCATCAGAGCCAAAGAGCTGATAACATGAACAGGCAAAAGATGAGAGAAAAATCCAAGGGGATTTGAGGACTTCAGAGGTCAGCAAAAGGACCAGAAATACAACCTGTCACCGGGTGTTCGGAGAATAAACATTTGTGCATGCTGCATCCCTCCAAACATTTCTTCCAGGGATCTTGGCTTTGATTTGGGGATTGGATGAATTATTCTCCTGCCCTGCAAGAAGGAGCAAGTTCTCCACTTGAGGCATTGAAGGTGACATGTTTTGGCTGCTGGGAGATCAGAGGGTCCTGCCTGGGGACAGGACCCCAGTGCAGCACCTGGGGCATGGCAACCACACGGGGTCCTGTGCTCCTGGTCTCACTGGAGAGCTGGTGGCAGGAGGCAGAACTGCTGGGCGAGAAAACCACATTGGGCAGAAGCTTCTGATGTTTTTAATGGATTTGAGGCAGATGGTTTGGGAATGAGCCTCCCCAGGGCTGTGCTGCAGTCCACTTTCCCACGCTGGTGTGATGGATGTGGCTCCTTCAGGCACAGAGCAGCCAGGTGTTTTCTTTTTCCCTTAGTGTACATGCTCCAAACTGACAGGACAATATCACTGTGCAAACCTTTGAGCAGGTTTCCCAAAACACAGCTGCTTTGCTTTGGTTTTTGTTTTGTTTTCCTTTGCTTTGGGGGTGTTTCTTAAAACAAATGTAACAGTTGAAGCTTTTCTTGCAGAGCTGGGGACGAGCATTCCCAGCCACAGCAGTGCAGTGAGCAGGCTCCAAACTGATTTATGATGCAGGCGGCTGTAGAGGTGTCCTCTGGCTGTCTGAGGTGGTTTTTGGTTACCACTAGATGTCCTTTCAGCCCTGCTTTCCCCACTACTTCAGAACAGTCATCTGGGCTGGGATCTGCTGGCCATGGCCCAGGAGCTGCCAGACACCAAAGTGCTGACGAGAGCAAGGAATGGGGCTGAACCTCGTGCTGCTGGGGCCTCCCAACCATCCTTTTGATCTCATACAGCTTCTGTAGTGCTGGCTCACAGAAACAAGAATGCTCTGTGTGCTCAAAATCCAGCTTCTGGATCTGTACTGGGTATTAAAAACTTTATTACCTCTGGTGTGAATCAGGGGCTGTCTGTGCAGGGCCACTGGTTAGTGGAGCTGATGGTCCAAGGAGGGTAAAGCCTTGGAGGGTAAAGAGGATGACCACTGTCTCTGTTTCACATGATGACCAAGTGGTGGCCCCATTTTGTGCAGGTACCACTTATGAAATGGTAGCTCAAACACCTTTGTGGGCACATTCCATGGAGATGCAGATATATGTTGTCAGGAAGCACAGCTAACAGTCTTTTGGGGTTTTCCACATTGCCTGAATGCCCAGAATTTTGCAAACAATGTTTCTGTAAGGTGTGTGTAGATACCTATGAGCACCAGTGATCACTGAAAGCATCTGGAGCTGCTTGCAAAGGCAGCTGCGTCTGCTGTCTCTCAGGCAATGGCAATCCCAGTTGCTGTTCTGGGGTGGGTTATGTCAGGTAAAGGAATTTGAGGAAATCTGTGTGCTTTCCTAGGATATCTGCTATCCAAGGATAGCTGAGGGCTCGTGGGATGCAGCTTTTCAAGGCAAAATGAGCACCTTCCAGGAAACACTCAGCTCTCTGTGGTTTAGGATCAGAGGGAAATCAATGACTAGCAGACACAGAGTTTCTGGCAGAGCAAACACAGAGTCAGTGAGAGCTGCAAACAGCAATCCTCGAAAACACCTGTGTTTCCAGTGGTGACCTCGCACACCTCAGCCCATGGAAGGAAACAACAAATCCCAACAGGAGTGCCAGACGTGGAAGATCGACAGAATGCCCGGGCATGAACTTGGTACAGCCGGGGTTTTTAAGATGGGCCACCCATCCTTCTGGATCTGAAAACCAAACTCAGCCCAAGCCAGCTTACCTTTTTCCAAAGGTGCTGGACAACTAGCAGTAAGTGAGGTCTTCAGATGCTGCACACATCTGGATTTCAATGCTTCATTTTTGAAAACTGGCTTTGGAGGAAAAAATACCCGAAATGTGACTGGAGTTTCATTTGACCTAATGGGAAGTGTGATTCGGAGACAGCAAGCTCTGTCTGGGCTCGTATAAAACCTGTTAAGTGATGTCAGCTTGTACAGAGGCCCTTTACCTTTGGACAGGCACTGGTTCTGGATCCCAGTGGGATGACAAGTCCTGGGGGTGGTGGCTTTTTTTATTCACATTCATTCCTATTCTGTGCAAATATGGGCCCAGAAGGGACCCAACCCTGCCGGTTAATTAGCTCAGAGAGCGTTTGTGCTGCTGTAACACGGCCTTTGACTTCCCACTCAGGTCTCAGGGGTGGCCAGTGCAGCCCCCCAGCCCCCCCAATGACTTTACCATGGAGGCCCACGTTTGCTCCTGCAGCCCTGATAAAACCTGGATAGTGCAGAGCCAGCACTTCCACCACATGGACGTGGCCAGGAAAGGTGCCCGGGTGTGCAGCAGTCTGGCATGGCCTTGTGCCTTCATTTAGGGAGCCTGGGGGAGCTGGGGCACGGCAGGGCCTGCCCAGAGCCATCTCACACAGACCACCAAGCAAACATCACTTCTTAATCAACTTTTCTGGCCGGTGCTGACCTGGACCACATATGAACAAGTGAAAAGCGAGTGGTGAAAGGCTCTGTGTAACATTACTAATCCCATGTAGTGCTCTCACTGAAAAGTCCAGGCAGATCTCCCCACTATTGTGTCCTCGCACTGCAGCTGGTTCACCCCGGTGCTTTTATTTAAATAAGATCCAACAGCCCTGTTTTTGAATGGGTGCAGCCCATGGATGCCCAATGCCCAGGGGAAGGATGGGCTGTGTGTGAAGGTCTCCTTTGCAGGGCTTGTTGCTTCATTTCCATGTGCTCCTGGCTGCTGGGGAGCAGCTCTGCAGGCTGGATGGGCAAAGCAGTTGGCTATTGCCCTCCTCAGAGGCTCTGGGAAGGGTTTAAACATTTGTGGTGTATCATGGAGTAAAAAGGAACTGTGGGATCTGCTGCTCCTGCACCCCAGGATGAAGCAAAGTCCTGCTTACCCTGCACATGTTCAGGCTCTTGGGAAGGTAAATTGGGAATTGGGGAGCCCTCAGGGCTGGCTGATGCATGCTCAGACCATGTTCCAGCGGCTTAATTTTTCAATCTCAGAGCACAAATGTATGGTTTGCATATGAGGGAGGTTGGACTGAGGGGTCTCCTGTGGCTTCACAGACTGTTGGGGAAAACAAAAGCAAATCTTAAGGTTGCTGCCAAATCTTTGTGGAGGAGGTACCTACACAGATCTATTATATATATATATATATTTAAATATTTTAGCAGAGATGTTTCGGTTTGAGGGAAAGCAGCTGATCTGTGAGTGGTGATTACCCTCTGATGCAGTATTTCCCTTTACAACTGCATATTAAGGATGGCAAGGGATGCTCCTCCAGTTCCTGGGAAGTTAACAACCCTGCCTGGGCATGCAGGTGAAAATGCTTGGGAAAACCAGCTTGGAGTCAGTTTTTTCTCTTCATAATTTCAATTCCTGGTTTTGAGAGTTGTTTTATTTAAAAGACAGATTTTTTGGTTAAGGAAAATACAAGTATTGAACCAAAGTTTTGTGGTTTTTTGGTGGTGTTTTGTTTTGGTTTTTTTTTGTCTCCCGTTCTGACAAGTGAAAAAACATTACAGTTGTTTTCCTCTTAGTTTTTGCTGGTGGTTTTGGTGTGGCAGATGAACCACATTTGTAGTAGAGTCATTTGTACACTGCTGTGGAGTGTGAGTCATTGGGAGCTCAGTTTGGGCAATCTGACCCGTACACAGCATTCCCAGCAGCATTTAACCACCTCTTATGCAACCATACCAATATTTTTCCAGGAAATCCATTGCCCAGTAGTCGCTAAATAAGCAGAAACCTTTTTTGAAGTCTGCCGGTATGTTGAAATCAAGACTTCTTAAGGAAAATCCGCTGGCCTTGTTAACATGTGACTCAAGAAAGGAGAGGGGCAGCTCGTGGGTCTGGGTTTGCCCAGAGATGGAGTTCAGAAGCAGAGCCTTGTGCTTGATATCCCCAGAGATTTAATTTCTTAAACGCTCCAGGATCTTCCTCAAGGTTTTTACTCATAGGTACCTGAAGCTTGAGCTTCATCCTGATGCAGAATAGGAAAATACTTTGAAATCGAACAGCTCTTTCTCCTTCAGCTCCGCCAGGTATTATTGCAGTAATTAAGGATACATACGTATATATATGTAGTGTGTGTATATGGGTTTTTTCCCTTTTTTGTCTGTCTGAGCAGAAGGAAACCCTTGAGCTGAGGCCAGGCATTGGCCTGATTCCACAGCTGAGGATTGCCGTGGCAGAGCTCGTGCTGCTCCCGGGAGCAGCTGCCTTTGCACAGCTGGGAGCAGGCAGGAAGGCCAGCGGTGCTGTGCAGGGAGCACCAGCAGCTTTTGATGCATTTAAACTCTTGCTGGCTTTACCATTCCAATCTGCTGCTTTCCTTTTATCTGGGGAGTGATGGAGGAGCCTTGTGGGGTGCAAAGTCCCTCCCTGTGGGCCAGGGTAGAAACTCTGCAGGAAGAGGAGGTGGTGGCTCCCAGGTTTTTGTTGTCTGATTTTTTTGTTGTTGTTGTTTAACCTTCTCTAATCCAACCCAGATCTTATTTAAATCACTTTTTTTTTTTTAACTTGGTTTTATATGGATTGAAGTGGTTGATTTATGTTCACTTAACACTAGACTGGTGGCTATAGGCTGATGGTATCGCCCTTATTTATGTCATTCCTTGTGTTTGGCTAAAATCCAAATCCTAAAATGAGAAAGGAAAGTAAAATTGTACCAGAATAATGTTTTCTAATCCCAGAGTCATCAAGATGCCTTATCTCTAATCAGCTTCTCTGAGTCACCAGTTTTCCCCCCCAACCCAATTAATCCACAAAAAACCAAGTGATTAGAAGTGGCTGATGGTTTAAGGGAATTTAAAAGCAATTGTCAGTTTTTTTTAAATATATTTTTTATTACTTTTTTTCGTTTGTCTTAGAAAGAAATACGAAATCTGCATGCAACCTCCTAAATATTTCAAACATTTAAATAGCATATGATAATTTAGCAGTACAGTACATTATACAGCAAGATAATATGAGACTTCCTATAGTATATTTACAAATGAAAAGGTAGTTTTGTTATATTAAAAAGAGGAATGCACTGCTTAACATGGAAGTATTACATTCAAAATAATGAATATGTTGTATTGTGACTAAAACATACATAGGTATTTATATGTTTGCCCTATTGTATTTTTCATAAAAAGGTACCTTTTAAAGGCTTTCTTTGTTGTTGTTGCTACAAATCTAGGAAATCATACACAATAGCCTTGAAGCTTAAAGTATCTCAGTACTGAAGCCACAAACTTTCTGTAAGAGCTTCAGGTGAAAAAAACCCCAAAAAACAACAAAAAAAAAACCCCAAAGCCAAACAAACTTTTATTTTCTAAGTACTAAAAACAACCTAGAAATGCTTTCTAACGCGTGAGAGGTTAAAGGGGGGATAGGGGACGCTTCGCCTTGCAGCGAGACCTCGAGTCCTTCGAAGAAGAGGTACACGAGTGATGCTCACTCACACTCACTTGGCGAGGTGCTGAGGGCCCTCATTCTGCAGGCACAGCCACGCTTCAGTGGCATCTGTCCCCAGCAAACTCGCCTTTGGTCCCTGCTTTGCCCTGACTGAGGTGGAGGCTGCGAACACTCCCCCCAAAGCCCGGCACCGGAGCTTTCCCCACTGCCAAGAGGGTGAGGGAATGGCTGTGTGACACCGTCACAAACATCGCTGTTTGCCTGATGAGCTTATAAAGCTCGATTGCAATCATAGTGCAGTATGAATGAAGAATAATTAAAAAACAAAACAAACAAACAAACAAAAAAAATAAAAATCCCAAACCAACTTCTTTAGAACGAAAAGCGCGTGTTTTTCCCCAATTTCGGTACGGAGCAGACGGGTAGGAAATCAGAGGTGCGACAGATGCTTGTGAAATCTGGAAGCCTTTTGCACGTGGCTATAAAATGTAAAAACTGACCCTTGGTAAAAAGTGCTTTATCATAATATAGAATTTGTGTCTTATGTCTGTGAGAGAGAAATAATCTTCTGTAGAGCCCAGTCCTATGCCAGCCAAGGGAATCAGCTCCAGTCCTCACACCACTTGCTCTTATTCTTCATAAACCCTAAACAGAAGAAGAAGCGAGAGCAGGGTATTTAAACTATGAATTAAACTTCAAGTCCATTTCAAACAACAACAACAACAATAATAATAATAACAAAACCAACTCACAAATAAAAAAATCCCAGAAACCAGATTTTTAGCCTTTGCCTAAGGAATTTGGGAATTAAGTTACTGACTTTCAGCAATCTATGTCCATAAAGCACCTGGGAGGAGTGTTGGACTTCGACACTGCCACACCTTGGAGGCATGTGGGGAATAACAGGATAAATAATAAGAAGAAATCCACATCTGCTGATTCACTGTAAGCACTGGAAAACCCCTATTTCGTATACAATTTTTGACACTTATCATGAGCTGTACATAGATAATGAATTCACAATATTTGTTATTGGGATAATATTACTCTGCCATTTTTCTAGATTATGTCCTGGCAGAACAACATGATGGGCTTGTCTGCCTGCATGCTGCCTGGGGCTGGGCATCCTTGGTTATATTAGTGATGGCATTATAAAAAACAAAAAAAAAGAAAAAGAAATGGGGGAAGAGTGTAAATGTGCGGTTATGCAATAGCCAGGGCTTCCCCACGTGCCCTGGTTGGGAAGCAGATGCAGGGAGCTGCAGGGAGTCGGGGGAGATGGCTGGGGGCTTGTACTTGAGCTCCCTGGCACCCGTGGACCTGCAGAGAGCTTGCTGCTCACTGTCCTCATTTCAGCTCAAACTTAGGGAGCACATTCCCCACCAGATGAGGAGGGTGAGGGTTTGGTGTGACTGTATTGTGTGTGGAGTATCTTTCCACGGCTGGAGAGGTGGCAGGAGTTGGGCAGCTCCCCTTAATTACAGGAGGGGACGTCACCACTGGCCATTCATGTTTCTCACTTTCTGTATTCTATCTGTGACTGATGACTTAGGAGAAAAAAAAATCTTCTTTACAAGGGAGAAGGTGTCAGAGATTTTTAGCAGAAAATTACAGCTTTTCTGGCCGGGATACACTTGTTAAAATTGGCAAATACCTGCGTCATCAGAGACCGATGATGTTGAGGTGGTGTGATTAAAGTATGTGACAGGGCTCTCTCTTCCCAGCTCTCCTAACTGCTTTGCTCACGACTGAAAGTAGCTTAGCTTTTCATCTTGGATTTTTCCCCGTGGAAGGGAGGTGAGTGTATGTACGTAACCGAGACCATCAGCTGATGAATATTTTAACCAAAAATAATTAGTATTTATAGCCAGAACAGCCTAATCCTAAAATAGAAGTGAGAACTTCATGTGGCAGGAAAGAAATAATATCAAGAACACCCGTTTAAAATTGTAATTTCGCTGATGAGATACATCCCGCGTGCCGGGTGGAGCACTTGCAGCGTGTGCACTCCCCTGGCTTCTCCATGCCTGGGAGCTGCTGGTTCCCTGCCTTGCCACCAAGATCCTCCCCCATTCAGCAAGTCCTTACCTGCCTTTCTCTTTCCATACTCGGTACCACTTGAGCAGCCTCACTGTGTTCTGGCGTTTGGGGTTCAGGCAGTGCTGCTGCTCCCCCCTCACCTTGGTCCACAGTGTCACGCTGCAGGGCAAGGGACAGGGGTCATGGCAGGCACAGGCAATTCCCACCCCTGCTCCTGCTCCACCAACTCCCAAAATTGGTCAGGGGGCCAGGTTTGGCTGTTCCCAACCACTGCAGTGCACCGCTGCCCACCGTTACACCTTTGTACCAGAGCAAGACCTACCCACTGGTTTTAATCCATGGGTTTGCTCTGCCTACCTGTTAGATATCATCTTTTGAGCCCAATAGATTTTTTTAATCAGGGCTCATTCAGGCAACCACAAGGTCTTTGCATGAGGAGACTGTTCCTTTACACTCAACAAGAGAAAACATCAGAAGGGCTTCAGTGATTATTTTAATTTTTGCTGTTTTCCCCCCCCCCTTAATTCTGCAATGTTTTAAATATTTGCACGTGGCAGAGTGCCTTTGTGCCCAACAGCCCAGGCCTGAGCCTCAGCATGCAGCCCTGGGGGCTTCAGCCTCCTCTGCTCACAGCCTGACCCTGCTCTCTTTGTCATCTTGGTGCCCCCTGATTGTCAGGACAAAGCGTGTTGGGAGGCAAAACATGGCAAAAGTCTTCTCTTTGTGTTAGGTCCCCTCCTTGAGTGCTTAGTGAGGCCACCATCACTTGGTCTGACACAAGAGACCCAAAGATGCTTCCCAAAAGGATGGCTGTCCAGAAGCATCAAGGCTGCCCCACTTCTTAGGGCTCAAAATCAAGCAGTTTTCTGGTTTTGCTATTAATTGTGGAAATTAGAAAGAAACAACCGAGCTCACAACCACAATTCGTATTAGAATTATTGATTTTCTGGAAATACCACCCACAACAGGGAAAAACAGTTATTGATTTAACTAAAACACTATCATGGAATTATTTAAATGCTGCTAGAGACATGAGTAAAATGAAGGCAGAAAACCAGAAATACCTGTGTACACTGATGGCCTTCTTTTATGGTTTGGTTCAGAAAGAAGGTGTTTATCTTCTAACACAAGAAAAAGTGCCTTGCAAAGTTTCCCAGCTCACCCTTCTGGTTCTGAGGGAGCAAAATGTGCTGTCTGCACGAACTGAGCTAAGGGTCTCACCACGTTTCCAGTTCTGAGATTGAACACAAGGCGTTCAGATAGTTCTTTCTGTCCAGTTAACCTTCCTCCCTGCTCCCCTTTCTGCTCCACCTCCATCAGGTCTAAGCTAAGGTCACAAAAAGTTAAGGTGTAATTTCCAGGTTGTTTTCCTGGGAGGAAGTGCCCCTTTCCCAAGCGCATGGAAAATTGGTGGAAGCTGCCAAGAGCCTCCGTGGTGGCTGCAGGCATCAGAAAGGGCAGGGTCACTGCTAAAAACATGGACTATCTCTGTTGTAAGGGTGTTTGTTCTCAGCCAACCTCTCTGGAAAGCTGTATACATGAGAAGGGGAGGTTTTCCTGTAGCTTTGGACAGGGGTGAAACCAAACTTTCACCGAAGGCACAGGGCAGGTGAGTTTTGAGGGACTTGAGGCCAGTGCAAAGTTCCTCCATGCAGCAGCCACCTTCTCTGCACTGGCTGATCCACACCTTGGCTTGGGTTTCTCCTCTGACAAGGCACACAAGGTATTTCCAGAAAGTGATGGACAGTTTGAATCACACTAGGAGAGGAGCAGTAACACCTCTGAAAAGCAGCAAATCCTTTACTTGCACCAGAAGCAGTGAAGGACACCCTGGATTTACTAGATCCTGTTGTCTGAGGAGGAGGAGATGCAGGGTTTGCTTTTCAGGTGAACGGGCTCTTTTCTCATCCTGACCTGCGTTGCTTTGACATCGCGTGGAGGTTTTCTGCTTTGGTGCCAGAGGATGGACAGCACAGGAGATGTTCCCAAGGCAGCCCCACAGTCCTCTGCAGTTCTCAGGCAGTCCCTGGTTGACACAGGGTTGGGTGGCAGTGTTTTTGGGCACCCTGAGCTGAGCTGGCCCTGCTCTTGGGGGTGATGGCCTGACAAATGTGAGGGAATATGTCTAAGAGGCACTGTGGGAGCTTATACCCTGAGGGATAAGCTTATACCCTGGGTGGGCTCCAAGAAGAGGTTGAGAGGGATGGAGAAGGGACTGAAGCACCAGAACTTTCACCTCCAGTGGGATTTGTCCCTTAGCTGCCAAGGGCTTGCTGTCTGGAGCCTTTACCCCTGGTGTCTGAGGGTCTCTGTGCCAAAATCCCCCCCAGTAGGTCCCTGCCTCCAGGGCTGTGATGAGCACTCTGGGTCAGTTTGTGTCCCCCAGCACCCTGTGCCCCCACACATCTCATTTGAGGGATGGTGGAGCTGCACCTCTGCCTACAAACACTCTGTCTCCATGGCCCCAAGGATCCTGGCTCTGGTCCTTCCATCCCAAGCCAGTGTGGGGACGGTCACCTGCCTCGAAAGGTTCCCAGCAGCATCTACTTCCCATCAGCTGTTCTCATCCTGGCACATCCCAGGTCTCTGGGATGGGGCAAAACATGGAATTGGGAGGGGGGGAAGTGTGAAACATTTGAGGCAGAAAGAGTTAAACTTCCCTTCTATTTTCTGCTGCTTTCTCTCATTCCAAGAGACAGATACAATTACTGCTGGATGTACCATGAATCTTGATAGGTTTTGACTAAACTGAGGACTCAGTTTAACTGTCTCTTACCCTGTACCAGAGCTTTGCTGTAGGGGGGTTATGGCCAAAACCTCCCTGAACTGCACCACCCCCGTATCCACTGCTTCTTTGCCCAGCATAATTTATGCCAAGTTTCTGCTATATGAAAACATATGAGAGCTCTTGAGGAGGACAGAAGGGGCCACAGCTTCGACAACTCATTTTAGATGATCACTGCAGCAATAAAAACTCAGTTGCAGGAATTCAGCTTCACTGTGCCTTGTCCAGAGACTCCGGGATCAATTTGTTCTCAGAATATTAATTTCGGTTTGCTTTCAGTGCCGAGTTCAGGCTGCATTAGGGCAGCTGGAAAGGCAGCGCTGGCAGTGGGTCTGCCCTGCCCCACAGACACGCGCGGGGACAGGAGATGAGGGGACAGTTCTGGCAGCCCTCAGGCTTGAATAGCATTGCTCGACATCTGCATAGCTCGGGCAGGGAAAGCAGCAGCTCCTACACACGGCGTTCCAGCTTCCCCAGCTTTCTGATTGGAAGTGAAATGTTGCATTAATGAGATCGATTTTATACCCCCTGGTCACCATCTGCTTTTGGGGAAATGCCTTGAGTGGGATGTGAGGAGCTGATGTTCCTCCACGCCATTGTTTTGCTGCTGAAGGGTCAAAGCAAATAAAGTAAAGCTGCGAGGAGCTGATTCAGGCAGGGATGCTCTGCAAGCATTTTTCTGTTCAGGTCGCCATCAGCTGATGTGGGCTTCACAGAAGTGGGTTTGATGTTCCCTGAGCTCAGCATTGCTCACAGTGATGCTGGTCTAGTTCTGGAGGAAGCATAAAGAACCTTGGATCTCCATTCCTCCTCCACAAGCTCCCGCTGAGTCTGACGAGCCAGTTCTGTGTGAGAAGTCTGTGATATCTCCTTGTTTGTACCAGTTGAATGAGCAAGATTTGTCCCCAAGGGCATTACAGAGAGCCAGAGGTGGTACAGAGCCTGGCAGGACAGGGCTCACTCAGATCCTGCTGTTGAGTGAATGGCACATGTTCCGTGAGGGAGCACAAATGCTGGATCAAACCAGTCCTTGGTGTCCTGGGAGTGTGGCTGCTCTTGGGACCATTTTCACCTCTCTTAGGTGATGGAGTAGCTTGATGAAGTCTTCTTGGTCAGTCTGCCCTTATCCAGCCACACGTGCTGGTTGGATGGTGCTTTGTTGGGGGAATCTTTAGATATCCAAAACAGGACAGGAAAAAACCAAAACCCACCTCATATTTAAAATCTGAAAAACCCCTCCTTTTGAGCCAGTCATGGCAAAAATCCCTGTGCCTGCCTCACCTTGGTTAGCCATTACATCACTCTGAGATTTCACAGCAGCATTGGCCCCAACTTGTAGGGAGACTGGGGAGAAAACCTTTTCTTAAATGCTGGGTAATCTCATCGAATGAAGGGGATTGCTCTGCTACAACACATCCATCTCTGACTGGGCTAATTTTCCTTGCAGAAACTAAACTGCATGCCCAGAATAACTTGAGTGAATCGTTCAGAATTTTATATCAGGTATACCAAATCCTTGGAGTAGGATTTGTCATTATTTTCGCTTGAACTCATGATTATCTTTTATCGCTACCTGTTCTGGAAATATTTATTTTGAGGAAAAAAAAAATTCTGTCGAAAAATAATAGCTGGGGTTTTGGTCAGAGTTACACATTTTTTTTTTGCCTCCGAGTATTCCTGGGAATATTCAATTTGCAAATGAATATTCCCAGGAATTAGCATGCCAGGGCATGAGGAAAACAGAGAACAAAGAAGGAACTTGCAGTATAAGGTAAAGCAGTTCAGCTGACAGGGAAACAGAAAGCAATCAATGAAGGCAGACTTACATAATCATCTCCTCCACGCAAAACGGGTACCTCGGTTTTACTTCCAGCTTCCGTACGTTAGAGAATCTTATTTTAGGACCTTTCCTTGAGCATTTGCACTTCACGCCTACAAGAGAAAGCACTTTCTCACGCGCCTGCAAAGCCTCCTGCATACCAAACGTCCCTTCCCTCCAGCCTGCGTGCATCCAGGAAAACTTCAGTTTGCTCTTTCAAGCCTTGGTGGGAAAAGCTGAATTTTGTAAAGCTGTCGAGCTAAAAAGAAAACTAATTTTTTTTTTTTTTTTACTTTGGTATATCCCAGGAAAAGGTAGTGACTCTCCGGGAAATACGTTTTAGAGCACTATGTATGTTCTGAGGCTTTGTAAATACCAGATTTTTTTTTTACAGTGCACCTGCTGCGATTAAATACAATTGTCTTTAACAAAAGGAAATGAAAGAGTCAGAACTCTTTAAACTGAGCAAGCCAGCGCACGTCTCGGCTGCTTTCTCATTCACTCACGTCCCACTTGGACTTTGTAGGACTTCCAGTCATTTCTCCTCACATGGATGTCATGGTGCAGTCACAGCTAGACAAAATCTGAGCGTTTTTTAACCATCATTTTTGTGCACAGCAGAAAATGCAGACTGTGCCACCACCTCAAATCCAGCTCTGCTCTATTTTCCCTGAAAACCACCCTTCGAGTGTTCATTAAAGCAACCCTAAAATGATCTTATTTCCCTGAGCATTCCACATGCTAAACCCGCCTAACAGGAGGTATTTGAGCTGTAATCCTGAATAACGGGGAGCATGGCATGACCTGCCACACGGAGAGCTCTTTGCCGAGAGATGAAGGCACAAATGAAGGCACAACTCTGCCCCGTGTATTTTACCTCTACTTCACCTTTAAAAAACTCGCGGCTCCCTCCCTCACAGGGTCTGTACATCGCACCTTCCCAACATGCAGGGGACAGCTCAACCCAACCTGGGGCTACCAAGAGGCAAACAGGAATGACTGGAAAAGAGGTTTACACGAGAATAGGCAGAAAAACCCACTCTACCTTCTGCGCTGGCCAAGCACATCGCGATGAAGAGCAGAAGCAGAGCTGCTGTCAGGAGCTTCATGGTGAGACAGCAGGTACCCGAGGAGATGCCGGGAGGGGGTTGATGTGTTTTCTCGCTTGAGATTCGTCCCCCTGATCCCGCTGTCCCGGGGCTGTGTCACCGGGGAGGGGACAGCGGAGCGGCTCCCGGCGGAGCGGCTGCCCGGCGCTGCCTGCGCTGCCTGCGCTCTGCCGCTGCCTTCCCTTCTCCTCCTTTAAAGCGGCTCCCGCTGCCCTCGCTCCCGGCTCATTAATATGCAAAGCAACTCCAAGGCTCCCTCCGCTTCCTCAGCCCCGGCGGGGAGGGAGGGGACCGGCACCCCGGGGGGGAACATCCCCCATCCCCGCCCCGAGCATCCCGGGGGGAGCGCAGGCGATGGGGCGGCTGCTCCTGCCCCTGCCCAGCTGGGACAGCTCCGTCAGAAGGAGGTTTGCTGGGGGGAATTATGTGAGTATTGGTACGAATGGGGCTGTTGGGTAGAAAAACATCCGCTTGCGAGCGCTCCAGGGATGCCCGCGCTCCGCAGAAATTCCCATGCACCTTGGAAATGAGAGTTGGAGAAGTCTCGCCTGGAAAGGGTGTCGCCTTTGGTCACATACTGACTTTTTAACTTAGAATTTCAATTTACAAAATAAATTTTTTAGCTTTAGCAGCCTTCTAAATCTAATTGAAAGTTTAGTGAGTTAAATGGAAAAAAATACGTCTAAAAGCGTTATTACGTGGGTTTGGCGTGTGGAATGCTTCAGGAAATAAGATCAGTTTAGGGTTGCTTTAATGAGCATTCCAACACTGTTCTGCCCCATGAAGAACAGGATGGCAACACGCAGGAACTTCGGGGATGTAAATTCATGTTCTCTCTCCCTTGCAGAGTGATTTCAGAAACAGCTAAAAGAGCACTACACTCCAGGCTTTTGTCTAACTGAGACGGGTGAAGATCAGAGTCGGGTCTAACCTCCTTCACATCTCTATTCCAAAGAGGCTGCAGATAAACCCCTCTCCGGAGCCGGTTCGTCTCAGCCCATCTCCCAGCCCATCTCCCCGCTCGCACACCAAATCAAACTCCTGCCAGCTCCGGCAGCGCTTGGGAAGGACACGCCACGCACTCCTGGCTCCACTTGCATTTTAAGTTTCCCACATGGCCGCGTTCCTGCCGGCTCCCATTGGCAGCGGCCATCCCGCTGCGTTCCCGGCCCGGGTGTTGGCAGGCTGCGAGTACAGCCCTACCACACACAGCCTGCACGTTGCGGGCAGGCAGCTGCCTTGTTCCTGGCCCTGGGACTCATGCGGGACGTGCCGGCACGCCGGGAACAGCCTGGGATGAGCAGGGATGGGCGGCACATTGCGGGGGACTGGCTGACGTGGCAGGGAGCTTTTTGGGGTGAAAGGCCTGTTTCTGGGCAGGCTTGTGAAGATGCTGCCGGTGCAAAGGGGCGGAGGGGGAAGGTGTGATGGTTTTTGTTATGCTTTGGTATTTCTGGGGTTTTGCGGGTATTTCTGCTGTACAGCTCTAAGCCAGCTCCCGAGGCTCTCCTTGCACTGCTAGGAATGGTTTGTGGCCTTGTGGTGGTGTTTCACGACAGGGCTGTTTCATTAAATTCCAACAGGACTAAAGAGAATTTTGTTCCAGAGCCTGGGATAAAAACAGGTACCTGAGGTGTGGCAGGTCTCGGTTTAAACCCTTCAAATAAATTATGGTTTCTTACACGAGAAAGAAAAAAATAAACCTGTGGGAGACTACAAAAGGCTCGTTTCAGATCTGCTATCAGCTGCTGGTAAGGATGTTTGCTGGGTACAGGGGAGGGCTTAAACTCATCCACATCAGGGCTGTAATCCTGCTCCGCTGCATCTTCGAGTAATTCCCTCTTTGCAGCCTCCTCTCTACCCTGTGCAGGAACAGCCTTGGGAAGAGCTGTAGGAAGGCAAAGCCTTTTCCCCTCCCCCTTTGCTAACAAGAATTTGGGTGCAGCTTTAGCTGACGACAGTTTGAACTTTCACCAAACCAGAAAAATCATGTACAGGCTGGAGAAAAACAGAAGGAAATTCTTGTGCTTTCCAAAAGCGAATCCTATCTTCTTGTACGACTCTCGCTCGTGTCGAAAGAGCTAAGTTTATAAGGTATTGAATAAGCAAAGTGTTGCTTTAGTTCTGACTTCCATGTACAAATGGATGTATTTGAGGGGTGTGCACACACACGGTGACTCACTGTGCACCTGAGCGGTTCAGTGTCTTTATGCCAAGTGCTGGCTTTGACACTAATTATTTCTGAGAGCTCAAAGGTGTCTCTTGCCTTGTGTGACAGATTTTGGTGGCCACAGACAGCTGTCTCTGACACCTGCTCTGTCTTAAAATGACAATCACAGAAGAGAAGGAAGTTTCAGCAAAGGATTTGACGGCAAAGGAACATATATGGAATTCACCACAGTCTGCCCCAAAACAAACCCTGATAATTCAGATCTGTTTTCTTTGTGCAAGCATGTTCTGAATCAGAATACCTGGTGCTTGTGTGCCTGTGGTATCTCCAGCAGCTCTGCTCAGACTCAGCAAATGTGTTTCGGTGAACAGCCGGTGCTCCACGGGCTGGGGAGGGCTGGGCCAGGTGAGCACGGGGCTGAAGCATCCATTTCATCCCTCACAAAGCCACCCGATCAGAGTAACTGATCAAGGCTTGGGGTTTGACCCTCACAAAAGGAGCGTTTCAGGGCAGATGTATTCTCCGGGGTCCTGCTGTTGTCCTTGGCCTTGCAGATGGGCCGTGGTCAGGGAGCCGTGCTGTCCCCGAGGGAGCGCTCACTGTACCTGTGCACAGAGCATGTCACCTGCTCTGCCGAGATAATTAGAGGGCCATTGTTGCTTCTGAAAGGGCTCTCATTTCACCTGATTCTCTGCTCTTTGCAGGGCTCTGCCCCAGCATAAGTCTCCCGAGCAGATGGAGGCTGAAGCCTGGCTTTGCCTTTGAGGATAAGACCCGGTGGGATCAGTGGTGATCTCTCACACTTGGAGGGTAGTTTGCAACATGGATGAGTGGTTGTCTCCTCCTAAAATAAGAAAGAAGAGTTTTAGCAACGGGGCTACCATTTGTACCAAAATTGTCGCCATTTTTGGCCACCTGGAAGCGGAAATGTTTCAAGTTGAGCACAACATGTAGCTGAGCTCCTTTGAAGGAGGAGCAACTGGAAGGGGGCACTTCATCCCCAAAATAAATAGTGTTGGTAGAAAAATGGGAGAGCTCCAGTTGGATCTGCCAGGGCAAGGACATGTGTGTCTTTGGACATGGTCCAAGCCCTGACCTGTCCACAGGTGAGACTTTTTCTCCTGCTGTGAATGTACACAACCTCCTAAGTCAGCACACAGACAGAGTCCCTTAGGTATTCATCTGCATCCCAGGGTCCAGAAGTCAGACTATTACAGTTATCACCATTACTAGAAATATTTCAGTATTTAGCTGCTTTTGGCTACGCTGGTTATTTCAAGTACAGGGTGATCCATGATTTGGATTAATTGCCCTTCAAAATGTCATAGTGTTTCATAGAAAGAAGATGAAGGTGCTCGTCATTGTGAGAAATCTCTGCAAAATGGCCATGAAACTGAAGCTACTTATTGCTGTTGGGGCAAAATGATGTGAATGGCTCATCTGAGTTTAACGCTTTAGAATATCCCCATCAGTCCTTCAAGGAGAAGATTAAACATTTCAAGCGACATGACGAAATCCCTTCGTGTCATGTCAGGAATTTGGGGGAGGAATTCGACATAAATGCTCACTAGAAACCTCCAAGTTAAGGTGGAGGTACACAGATGTGATGCCTGTTGTATGGAGCCTTTATTCCTGGGTGCTGCACTTCCTTTTTTATGCCTTTTTGGTGTTGTAACCACTCTGCATGTAACCCTTGCAACAGAGGCACTGTAAAACTCTATCCCAAGCTTGAAGTGAGGGGAGAATTGCCTCAGGTTTTGTCACAAGCCTCCCCCTGCTGTGCTGAGCTTAGTCAGTGGAGGATGTGCTACAGTCTGTGGTCAAGCCCATGTTTTCACCTCTAGCTCTAAATGACCTTTTTCTTTCCTCAATAGCCCTGAACAGTAGTTGTGTCATCCTTGCAAGTATTTGTCTATCATAAGTTGAAAGCCGAAGCTTTGGATTTCATCTTTGGTCTCTGGAAATATGAAACATATTTCAGGGAAAACAGCTGTGGTCCCCTTCTGTGGAGTTTCACAACAGATGAATTCTGCAGAATAAGGCTTGTATTGTTGTTGCAGTCACTGTTTTCTTTTGATATTTCCTTTTTATTTTTATTTCCATAATGAGATTAAATTCTAGACACTGCTTCTTCCCTTGGGAGCAGTTTTAAGGCAGCTCTCTTCCTAGACCTAAATTATTCACCAAGAGAGTTTTTTGCTGAGATGAGAACGAGGAAGTCGGATCTGGGACTGTTGTCATGGCTTGGAGCTCTTTGAAGCTCTTCAGCATGAATCATTAAAAAGGGTTGCAATAACATGGCAAAAGGGAGAACTGGCTCTTTGTGTAGGTGATTTGAGAGTCACCTTTAGATATTCACAAAAGGATTAATCCCAACTGTGGCTTTTTTACACTGAGAAAATAATAAATTGTGTTTAATTTCCTCCTGACTCATTTCCTTGCATGCTACAACTTACCGTTGGTTTTTATGTGCAAACTCAGTTTACACTTTACACAATTCTCTTAACAAGCACCTAAGCTGTGAATGGCTGTAGGTATTTGTTTTGTGCTTAATCTCACAACGAGTTGGATGGCTTCTTTTACCATCTACCCCAATGCTTGCTGCAGTGTAGAGGGAATAATGTGAAGGAAAGAAAAGGAAATTTTTTGATCTGACTCACTCACTGATAGTGGTGGCCAAAGCCTTGAGAAGCCTCCACGGTGTTGGGTGGGATGAGAGCTGCTGGAGACAAGGATGAGGGCGGCATCAGCCCTGTCCTCATCAGTGTGCTCCCGCTTTCCCAATTGCTTTTTAGTTCTTGGTGTTAGACTGAGAGAACTGGGGCAAGGATGCTGCTTTACTGCCCAGGTGGGCAGTTAGAACAGCGGGATAACACCAAGGCAATTGCACGGAAAACCTTTCCTATTGCCCCAGCACTGGAAACACATCGTGCTGTCCTGATTTGCTCATCACGTCTCTGTTTGTGTGGGGGTAGTTTTAGGTGATCTGTGGGTGCCAGCTTTTCCGATGAAAGGCTTTTGGAGTAGAATAGGGTGTTACTGTATGTAATGAACTACAGGCAGCCTCTCTCTGTGCTATTAATGCCACTGCTCTGAAAAGAAGTGGCTCTACTGCCAACCCACCCATATTCAAAAGCACAGACAACGTGAAAAACTGAACCACAAGGTGTTTTATTTTTCCAAGAGAATAGGAACAAATGAGATCAGCACCTGAATAGTTTCTGATGTGGTCCCAGGTGAGCTCTTGCCAGGATGGAGAGCTGTCACAGCAAGAGCCATAATGCTCAGGCATGAGAAAACCCATTCCTGACACTTCTGCTTTTTGCAGCTTGGCAGAGCTGGGCATGATGTCAAACCCTTCCAGGAATGGCAGGAACATGCTCCAGCACATTCACCTTCAGTTCTGGTCCCATGGGATGCAAGTCCCTTGGGAGAGCTGGTGAGCATGAGCCTACTGGAGTGTCCATGTGGTTTTGTGGGTCTCAATACAAGGAAACTGAAATTCTGGGGCAGAGGGCAGGGATGTGTTTGCAGCTATCTGAGGCCTTCTGCAAAGCCCTGGAGTGTGGGTGTTTTCTGCTGTCTTTCAGGAAGGCTTCTGAAGCAAAAAGGTGAAGACATAAAATGTTTGATACATGTGGAATTGCAGAGGTAAAGCCAGGAAGGGAGACAGGTCCAGCTCTCTGCTGCACCTCATGTCCTGGTCCACGACCCAGCTGGTGGCATCCAGGCAGGGAACTGTCCCCACACATGAGGGAATGACTAGGAAGGTGTGGCTGTCCTGCCAGGAAGATATGTTTATTACCCTGATGTGTCCTATGGTTCTTCTCTCTGGTGGCTTCTGGCATCTTTTGTTTGGATTTGTGGCTTCATGTTTCCAAAAAAAACCCCAACCCCTAAAACTCTGTGGGGATGTGAATACAGCTCTCAAGGGAGGGTCTCCTCTGTAACCTTCTAGAGGTTTCTTTCTGAGCTTGCTCCCAGGTGATGGTGAGCTGTTTACACTTGCCCACAGTGTAATCACAGCAACAAGAATTAAAGCCATTAGATAAAAGATGGCCATAATTCAGAGTAAGCAAGCATGGAGGTAAATCAGCTCTTGGCATCTCCTGTGATGACGTGCCCAGGGTGCAGTCGGAGGTGGGTGCAAGGACCAAACACTGAGATGGACCAAGCTTGGCTTGGGAATGAAGCCACAGCATCTGTAGGTGTCCACGGAGCTCTGCAGGGTTTCTCCCACCCCCTCAGTGCTTTCTGCAACGTGCAAAAATCCCTTGCAAGCTTCACAAAGCCCACTCTCCTGCAGACAGGAAGGGTGCTCCCTGTCTCTGTTCATTTTCTGCTGAGCTGTGTGTTCAGTAATGATGGGAATTCTTCATCCGTTGATTTTTTTCCTCCCCTTGGGATAGAAAACATATGTAGTGTCTTTAAAAATAAATAAAATGAATGGCTTAACAATGCAGACTTTGAATATTTGATGGAAGATTAGTAGGCTGCAATCAATCAAAAAATGATCCTTTTCTTCGGAGTAATAAATATGTTAATTATTTTATCTACTTGGATAAAAGCTTAATTACTATGGCACTTGGTGGTGGTGGGGGGGGAGAGGGAGGTAGTTGTTATGTGCAGCGTTCCTAAGAAGATCAGCTCATTCTGCAAATAAACCAACCAGCATTTCTGCAAGCAAACCAAGCGACGTTCCTGCTGGCACAGCCAAGCTGTGCCCCTCTCCCAGCAATGGTATAACCAGTAAGGACTTAATGGCGAGCCTTCTTGCTCTGAACCTTCCTCAGGCTGGTTTTGCCCACTTTTCTCAGGTTTCCCACCTGGTTGCAGGCTCAAGTGCGACTCATCCTCGCCACCCATCTCTCCTTCCTGTGTGGTCTGGGTGGGCTGCAAAAAAACCTGGGCCAAGCACTTCACAGCCCCGTTGGCCAGGAAATACTCGGAAGTTCATCACTCCCTAGGAGCAGGGTGGTTTGGCCAGGCTTGCAGGTCATCACAGGGAGAGACCAGGAAGGGGACATCCCCCTGTAGCATCCTTCTCCTTTGCTACACCCTGGTAGCCCCCTCCTGCTTGGCCATGCCGAGGGGGCCTTCACCAGGAATAGATAAAGCCCGGAGAATTCATGCTGTGCTTTGCTGTGCTGTCATACCCATGAGTAGCTGGATGTTCAATTTTTTCAATTTTTTGAAGCTTTTGATTTTTTTAATTAATAATCCCAAAAGAGACATGCAAAGATCCATTGTGGATGAAGAAGCAGCAGTTTTTGTTGTGGAAATTAAATGAGGAATCAGCTAGAGAACAAGACAGGGCTGGTAAAGTCTATAAATGCCAAGGGCAATGATGACATGGGGCTGGACCAGGGATAGGGGACTGGCAAACTGGTGGGGCAGCCTCTGCTCCCTCCAAGCTGCCTCAGGTGTCTCCCCCAAATCCACGGCTTTGCTGCTTTCACTCTCGAGGACAAAAATATGTCCGGCTCGTGATTCTTTCCAAAGGCCTTTGGCAGCCTCTCCTGGCAGTTGGCTGCTGCTGAAAGGGCAGGCAGTTGTTGCTAAAGTGATTTGGAGGCAGAAGTGGTGCTCTGGAGCCCTAATGCTGCTGGAGAGGACCAGCTCCTGAGGTTGTTCCCGTTGTGGATGGGGCTGGCTTTGTGCTAGCAGCTCATCTTTGGAAGGACAAGCTGGGAGGCTCAGGGGTGTGAAGTCCCCCTCTGTCCTTCTTCATCCCCTGTGTCAGAGCATCCGTCCCCAGGAAAATATTGGAGAAACTCACTAGCCAGCATTTCTTTGGGTCCTTCCTAAGGATTATGCAAGAATCTGTCCCATTCCTGAGAGCTCCCCAGAGCTCAGTGGCTTGAAAGAGAAGTTTCAAAGCAGCAGAATTTTCTGGAAGTGGATGTGGCCTTATGGATACTCTCAGAGATCAGGGTGCCTAAGAGTTAACATGAATTTCAATCAAGAAGACATCAAGAAGAGCAGAGGGAAAACAGATTAGCAGTCCTCTTGCCTTGCTCTATAAGATGAGGCAATGAGAGAATGTGATGAGATCAATGGAAAAATAAAAGGAAATGAGAAATCAAAGGAATTGCTGCTTTACAGCTTATTTCACGTGGTGAATTGGGAAATTTTCCCTTCAGGGGATCAAATATTCTCTTATATTTTTAACAGATTTGGACAACTCACGACTGCAAAGATGAAACCCGTGATAGAGGCTGATCCCCCGCAGGGATTCAAAAGGAAACAATCCATTTCAGGTACAAGCAGTGGGATGCTGCTGGATGTCCCCTCCCCTGGTGCTTTTAAGAAGCCATGCAGAGCTGTAGCATCTGGCAGAGCGTGGCTTCCCACAGGGCTTGAGGTCCAGGTTATTGGAGCCGTAAGTCCAGGAACATCGGAACGTTCATGGATCACTATCAGCATCTCCGAGGAAGCCACACCTTCCCTCTGCAGCCTGTTAACAGAGCAGTGCTGCAGGTCCTTGAAACCAAGGCAGAGAAAAGGCTCTTCATCCCTGTCTTCCAGCATTTCAGTGATGCTTCTGAAGTCACAGTCCTCATGCCTTGCAGCAGATCCTTTCTGGGACTTCAGGTTTGCCGTGGCTTTGGCATTTCGAGTCCTGACTGACTTGCCCTCAGAGAAAGAAGTACTTTCCACGAGGCATCATGCCAGCAGTACCTCTGGTCCCTGTAATCCCCCAGGGCCCCGCTGTGGTTTTGTTTCTTCTTCTACAGCAGATTTCTGTTCACTCCCATAATTATGTCCCAGGATATTTAAAGTTACAGTGAGTTTCTCAGATTTCTCCACAGCTCTGGGGCATTGCTGCCCTGTGCATGAGTTGTACACTCCTATGGCTGCTTCTGCAACCACCAAACCTCTGCCCAGCTGGAAATCAATGGGAAAACTCTTGCACTGGGGGCTGAAAAGATACTTTCCATGTTCTTGAGTAAACATGCCGTTTTGGCACCAGCAGCGAGTGATTGGTGACCGACTCCAGCCAGCACTGGCCTTCCATGAGCAAAGATTGAAGGTTTTTGCAGCCACATGCTGCTACCAAAGCCACCTCTTCTCTGGGAGAGCACAAACACTCTGGTTTTATTCCTTCCCTGATGTACAAGCCCTTGGTCTGATGTCCCAACCAGCTGGTTGGTAGCAGGCAAGTGCCGTTGGAGGCCAAGATGAATGATTTGTCCTTGTGCTACTCTCTGTAATTAACTCCTTCACCTTCATGAATTCTTCACTAGGATTTGTATCTCTGCTGCTTTTCGTGTGTTTGCTGGTGATATCAGCTAGATTAGGCGTGGTTTCCCTTTCAGGCATCTCAGTGGGTTTTTCTTTGCCCCATCAATGACTTTGATGTCAGGCAGCACCTCTTCCCCTTGGGCATGGTGAACTTCTTACAGATGTTGCACTTCGGTGACAAAGGAGCCACATTTTAGCAGTGAGAATACCTTGGCTTTAACAACAGGCAGTTAAAGCTCCAAAACTGAAACTCCCCACAGATACAGAGAACAACACAAAAAAAAAAAAGAGCTTTCAAACAGTGCTGCTCTCCACGTCTGTGAGCTGTGGGTGCCAGCAGAAAGGAGGCCAGCTCCAAACAATCCCAGCCCTTGCCCCACTCTCAGCTTCCAGACTCTGAACGTGTTTTGTTTTGATATCCTATACTTGGGATATTCTAATTGCATTTAGTGCCTGGCTCGGGAAAGGCTGTTCTGCTGCGAGTGCAGCTGTGCCCCTGCTCCCTGCACAGCCCACCCCTTCACTCTGGAGCTGTCAGGTGGGACCACTGCCTTGCAGGGTCTGTTTTTGCCAAGGAGATGTTGAAATTATTGGCTGGTTCTTCAAAGATCTGCAGCGGCTCTTGATGTTCCTCACCGGAGCAGGGCAGCGGAAGAAAGTCGCCTGGGAAACTCTCTCCGGAAGTGAAAATTGAATTCTTTAATGCTCTTGAAGAGCAAATAAAGTTTCTAAGTATGAGAAGCAGCCCACACAGCCTTTAGACGTGTTTGTACCCAAACAAACCCACGTTGTACCCAACATATTAATGTCTTCAGCACGTAAACTGCTCCAGATAAGTTGTTGGGTAAGGCCGGATGCAGGAAGGAAAAATCCAGGACTGGTCTGCCTTTCCCACAACACTGGCCTGATCTTGTATCCACAATTACACTAGTTGGTCAGGAGGGTTATATCAGATAAGAATGTTATTACTAATTTGACTCATATGTGTGGCCTTGTTTTTCTTAAAGAAGCTCTTAAAATGATCCAGTTCAAGCTAAGGGACCATCCCCCTCCCCCTTCTATTCACCCCCATAATTATCTCCCAGGATATTTAAAGTTACAATGAGTTTCTCAGAATTTTCTCTATATTTCTCTTGCAAACTCTGGATGCAGCAGCACCAGCCATTTGAGGATGTAGCACACCTGTGTCACTTCTAAAGCCTCTTATATTAACTTTGATCCCCTCTGATCTTGCCTCTGTCCACTGAATATAACCCACACCACGGATTTCCATTCCAGCCCTTTACTCCATCCCTGGCCTCCTGTGTAATTTGGTTGGGCGTATCACTGGGAGTTGCAGAGAATCTGGCTGATGAGAATAGATGGGGGAAAAGTTGCAGTAAGTGCTTTCTCAGGGTCAACCACCGCAGTTTTAAGGTGCAATTTGTGCTTCTGTCTGCACAAATCCATCTGGAGCTAAAGCATGACAAGACAAGTTGCCCTTTAACATTCCTTAGCTTCTGTTTTTTGCTGCTAGGAGACAACTTCCAAGGCGAGGCAGCTGGATTTACATTTATGGAGGAAAGTTGGAGTGGGAAGAGAAGCAAAATGACAACCCTGGTGCAAATTGCAGCAATCCTAATGGCTGAGGCAGAATCAGGTCCGTTCTGCATGCCCAGACTGTGGTGGGGAGATCCCTCCCCTGAGGAGCACAGGGAGCCCAACCCCTCGCTGCCACACAGGGCAGGACAGGCACAGGTTCCTGTGTGGCTGTGCTTCAAAAGAGTCCTCCAGGTGCTCTACAGATCCAGTTCTTGCTTTGTGGTGTTGCACATCGTTTGGAGAATGCCTTCAACTGTGTAAACCACACATGAGATCCTCAGGACATGTAAGTCAGCATAATTCCATCAGCTGAAGCTCCGCTACAGAATGTTCTGGTTCTTTTCAGTGCATAGTTTCAACAACCTCACTGGCCAAATCTTGTGTCTTTCCCTAATTCATTCAAGACGCAGGCTGTAAATCACCCCTGACTTCCACCCATGAAGGAAAACCAAGTTGACAAATCCCTTTCTGTATTGATTTTTGTCAAAACATTGTTTATGACAACAGGTAGGTTGCTGATAGCTCTGGCTATTGTTGCCCAGGACCCTGTGGGTTTGATGTATGTTCAGCCCCAGTCCATGTGGATGCCTTTCCTCGGCTGTTTGCTTCTCATGTTGAGACTTGTGTCCCATAGTGAAGAACTTGATTTATTAAAAAACACTTCATAAGACAGATGTCAGCAATGTTAAATACCTCCATAAATATTGCCTCTCTTGAGCAGATTAAATGTGCAATTCTTTGAGGCATGACGAAGGCATCCTGCATCGAGGCAGCATTTTGGTAACCTGATAACGTGAGCACTTCTTGCCACGTGCTCACAGAAATGAACTTATGGGATTGCACTGTCTCTCTCTTCTCCCACAGTAAATACTTAAACTTTATAGATATGTCCAGCTGAGCTTAACAGAGGGCTTGTATCTGGTGGGTTGCAGGTGACAGCGCTGGGCACCTGTATGTGACTGTTTTTTCCATGACATGTTGCACTGAACAAAGGTCCGAGATCAGCTGCACTCTGCACGTGGGTATTCACCTCTGCAGGAGTTCGGCCTAGAGCCTGTAGCCCTGCCTCTAGCTTTCCTTTAGAGAAATGGGGGCTGCGAGCACTAAAAAAAAGCTCTAAGGAATTTTTCCCCAATCATTTATGATTTCCTGTCCCCGCAGAAAAATTTTCACCTTCCATTCCCAGGGCGGTTCCACGGCGTCTCTCTTTGCTTGTCTCCACCGTGTCACTGCCAGGTTCCTGAAGCTCCTGGGGCTGTTTCCAGCCCACACCATGCTGGGCTGGCAGCACAGAGCCTGGGGACAAACCCAGCCTGGAGCACAGCCTGGGGCCACAACTTCCCATCCCCAGCTTGTGGCTCAGTGTGGAAACCGTGTGCTGTTCACTTGTCTTGCTCTCCTTGCCTGCAAATTAGTACTGCCAATTAACTTCCAAAAATAGGTGGAGGGTTAAGGGCTTCAAAGATTGTAAACTATTTTATATATACATACATTTTCTTTTTTGAATATAATTCAATCAGAATTAACACGAACCTTCCTTGTACTAGAGCAAGTAAACATTAGTTTTCCAAGACAGGCTCACAATACTCTAATAACCATATTAATAGATTGTTTAGATTATAATAATATTATTTAGATTGGCTGTTAGGAAAAATTTCTTCACTGAAAAGGTTGTCAAGCAGTGGAACAGGATGTCCAGGGCAGTGTTGGAGTCAACCATCCCTGGAGAGATTTAAAAAACGTGCAGAAGAAGCACCTGGGGACACGGTTCAGTGGTGGTTTGGCACTACCAGGTTAAGGGTTGGACTCAATGATCTCAGATGGCTTTTCCAACCTATATGATTATATGATTAAACATATATATGTGCAGGTATCACAGCTCCTTTCCAATGCACACTTCTGGGTTTCTTTCCCCAGGAGAAACAGGGTGCATGGGGACAGGACATGGGTGATATGTCTATATTAGGATTGGGAAGTGCTCCTGGACCATGCACTATGGGCTTGTGGGGACAAAATCAAGGGCAAAATCGTGGATTTTTAAGGCTTTGAAATAGTTTGAACAGGGTGAATTTTGCACAACCAGTGTAGTAGCTCCAGCAGACATTGCTCTGCTCCCTTGCCACGCGGGAGTTACACGCGCTGTGGGTTTGTCCCTGTGAAGTGCAGTAGCTGCGGCTCCCATGTGAGGGGCTGGGAGGAGGCACCAGCCAAGGCAAAGCCTATCAAAGGTCAGCGGAGAGACGGGAGCCCCAGGGCCCAGTGGGTGCTGACAGCCACGATTTATTGTAGGGAGAGTGAAACTGGCCCCACACCTCTGTTTTCGTGCCTCTAACACAGCCTCATCCAGCTTTGGCGTTTTGTCCCCCTGCCAAGTGCCGCGCGAGCCCCTGCCGTGCCTCCCTGCCATCAATCACCACAGCCTTCCCCTGGCTGCCCCCTGCTTCCTTAGGGACTAAAAACTCCTTATCATTCACATTTAATCTTGTTACAGCTTTATACCTACTTGCATGATCCACTTACCAGCCAATAAATCTGAGCAAGAGCAAACAGTGGATAACGGTGGATTTGCTGGTTCCTGGTATTGATTTTCCGGGCTCTGCCTTGGGCTGTGGCACTAAGGCAGTTTCTAAACAATCTGTTTTTTCGGTGATGCTTAAAGCAAACACACCTCTCCCCAGTTCTCTCCTCGTGAACCTGGTTAAGGTTTATTCTCCAGCCATTACTACTTGCTGTTTCCACCTTGAGACGTTTCCTGTGCAACCACCCTCCATTCACATATTGTTGTGGGGGTAATAAACCACCCTGCCCTCTCCCTGAGCCCCACGGGCACGGGCAGAGCAGCCAGAGCAATCTGAATTCCAGATCTGCATTTCTGAGCCTTCCCACTTTCCTTTGCCTTGATATATTTATGCCAGATTTCAGGACAAAGGTAGGATTTTATGAGAAAGATGAGTTTTTTTCTACGGTTAAAAAAAACCTGTATTAGGGAGGTTTTCCATCACCTGGGTCAACATGTTTAGGGATCAGAAAAAAGCCCCAAAACAATCAAAGCAGGAAAATTCAAGTCTGACAGTTTTCTGTGAGTCGCAGGTGAGCCGAGAGCTAAGATTTAAGTGGCAGATGAAGGAGCTCATTGCAGTAGTTTTGAAATATGGTCCTATAAATCCCCAATTTTCTACATGCACAGCCAAGCATGTTCCTGTCTAGTTATTTTGTTGAATGTTAAGTGGTTCAATTTTACTGTGGCTGCCTTGATTTTTTTTTTTCTCAGTGGAATTTCATTCAACATAAACCCTACTACTTAGTCATTTTGTTCATGTTTCCTCATTTAGATGCTTGTGCAAGGAAAGGTTAGGAGCAATAAGAAAATACCAGAAGCAAAATAAATGGCCTCTAATCTCTCTTCAAGCCCAGACTGAAATGTTATTAGTACTTCTGGGCTTGCCTGGATTAGTTTCTTAAGAAGCTGAAGCTGAACAGATCTAACTAGATTATTAATTTAGTAAAACACGACCTCTCCAGGGACTGAGCCAAACGAGTATCACGTTGCTTTGTTTCTCTCCCATGTACGTACAACTTCTGTGGTGGATTTGTCCTTCTTTTAAACAGTGAATGATGTGAACACAGGGCTGTGAGCACCAGTTGTGTGGGCACCACGTGCAGCAGTGGGTGAAGTGGGCCTTCAGCCTCTTCCCCTGCTCCTCACGGGGCTCCTGGCTGTGTGTTTGCTTTAAGAAATGTGGGCTGGAAACAGCTCCTGCCTTATTGCCTTTGCCACAATGTCAGCTTGGATCTTAGCTGAAGGTGATGAGTATTATTATCCTTTTCAGCCCGAGTAATTCCTTCATTCCTCTGAAATCTGCTGTCTTACACTTTTATCCAGTGAGGAGATACTGACATGGAAAACCAAGATGTTTTTCTGGGGTGTTTGTTTGAAGAGCACACACAGACTTGTTCCTCTGGACAGAGGAGACGCCTCTGAGCAGGTCCAAAGGTTTCATGGTTGGTTTTCTGGGCTTAAGATGCTGCACCCTTCCCAAATCACTCAGGAGGAGAGAGGGCTGAGCTGGAGCAGTACAGGAAGGAGGAACCCTTTGTTGTTGCTCTTTGTAATAGAGGGCACAGGACACACAAATTCAAACTCGCTTTAAATGAAAAGATTTGTTTTGACTTTGTACCTGGTGCATAAATAACTGAGAGGAGTCATGGGCACAGGGGTATAAATGGGTTGGAAATGAAGGTGTCCAGACCCGTGAAGGTGAGTTTATTGTTTATCACTGATGTTGGTCCAGATTAAAGCTCCAGAAAATGCCCAGTGAGTGATGGCTGGATTCTGGGACGCTCTTTAGCAATGTTCTACCTCCCGCTCATCTCCCTTCCTAGGTCAGCAGTGCCCAGCCTCTCCTGTGAGTGTGTTTCTATGTGTGTGTGTGGTACACGCCATGGGGAAAAAAAGCCATCTGGAAGTGCTGGCTTTGGCCATGGAGGCTGAGTTTCCAATGGGACAGTGCTGAGCAGTGCAGTGCCGTGCCCTGATCTCACCCAGTGTATTCAAACCCCGTTGCAGGCCTCATCCATCACTTGAAGAAGGGCAGAGGAAACAGGTGATGAGCAATGTGCCACACTGGCAACATTTCCTGCACCTGAGCCATGTTAAAATTAAAAAAAAAAAAAAATAATACTCATAGTCAAGGAATTCTGAGTTAATAGTCAAATATTTCTTAAGGGAGGAAAGGATAGGACTGAATGGGTTTGGCTGCTGGTGGAGCCTGTAAATAAGAGCGAACTGGCTCAGTGACCCCCCTCTTGCTGTAAGAGGCAGCTGGCCAGCTCCTGCTCTGGCATCCTCGGTGCTGCTCCAGCACGGCCACTGTCCCCCAGGGTGACACCTGGCTCCGGTGTCCGTGGCCTGAGGAAAGCCAACCTGTGAGAGTGGTGGGTCCTTCCTCCCCGTTCTCCCACTGCAGTTGATTGCAGCATCTGGTTGTAAGTGTGAGAGTAATTCCTTGTGGGCTTTAGCATCGGTGGTAGGAAAAAGATTGTATTTTGTGAGGTTTCCATAAGTGACACCTGCACTTCAACAGCTCAAATGCCCTGAGGCAGCTCGTGTCTTGTTACTTGAGGGGGTTTTTGTTAACCCTTTCCTCAGGGATGGCTGATGCATGATGGCAGTGTTTGGAATTTAGGGCTGGTCTCAGCTGGGATTGAGCTAGATAAGGCTGAATTCGTGTCCCATTTTCCTCCTTCCTGCCCAAATAACCTGTTTAGGATGGATGAGTTTTTGGAGGAGTCTCTCTATCCTTGTTGCCTGTTTCAGGACTGTGCAGAGATGGCTCAAATACCACCATGCCAGGTTGGAAAAGTCTTATCTTACGTTCCTCGCAGAGCCAAGGTTCCCACGGAGCAACTACTCAGTATGTAGAAACATGTCAAAATCTCAGGGTTTCAGGACACTTTACGGAAAAGAAAACCTGCTTGCACTTAGGGACAAAATAATTTCACAAGGACAATGGATCTGCCAAAGAAAATACTTTTGAGCTATTTGAGAGGAAATCAGAAACTTTCTTGCTGAGATCAGAATAGCAAAGCCTGGAAACACGAAGCAATTTGTCTCTTGGATGAGCCATATCCAGAATCAGCAGCAATAAGCCTCAGCTTAAGCAAGCAGCGATTTTTTTTCTCAGTTCTTTTTCTGTTTCCATAAATTTTGATAGGAAAATGGAGTTTACACATAACCCTGACACTGTTAGTTTTCTTCCAGCTGCTTTCTATTTGTGAAAGCGTGTGTGTCATATTTATCTTGTACTCTTTAAATAACCACAATTTTATTAGTAACTCCTTATAACCTCTCCAAACATAGCACTATTCGGGGAGGAACATGACAATTTTGCGTAAGAAAACATGAAGTGTTATATAAAATGTGAAAGGAAGGGAAGGCAACGATGATAAGTGGAGCTGAGCAGAATGTTTCTGGAGAGTTTTCTGAAGGAAAACGTCCCTTTGCAAAATCAATATTTGCAATGGTCAAATTTCAGTGCTGTGAAGTATTTTTAATTTCCTTTTGGAAAAATTGAATTGATTTCCTAACCCTACCGGAAAGGCACTGCTCAATTCTCTTTCTGCATACTGGCAGGAAGCAATGTGGATAAAAGTCTTCTAAGCAAGCATGTAAAAATACTAAAAACTCCCCACTCTAAGTGCTCCTATAATTGAATTGCTTCATTTTATATATATATATATGTATATTTGTCCATGTTTTACTCTAGGTCCTACTGTGGGAGGAATGTTATTTAAACACTATACATTTTTGTGGGAAAGGAGTTCCATGTTCTTGTGTTAAGATAAATAAATAAAGATGCATGCTAATTTCCTATTTTTAATAATACTACCTCTTTGGGGTAGCAGGGCTGGGTCACACACTGCTTGTTCTAAGCATCTAATCATCTGTGCAACTTTCAGCATCCAAATGAACTGAAATATCTTTCTGTGCTTAGAGCGCTACAAAATGCTTACACGGCTAATTTTGGCCCAATTAAAGTGCTTTTCTAGTTCAGACCAAAAGGAGCAATCAATGGTTTGATTTTTGCCTTCCCCTCCTAAATCTAGGCATAGTAATGGGGACATTGGTATTATTTGTGCAACAGGAAGATTATTGCCCCGTTTGGGACTTTTCAGATTTTTTTTCCCTTTGGTTTCTGAACAGTCTTCCAGGAAAATTCATTGGCATTGCTGAAGGTGTTGCTGTGATTCACGTCTTCTTCATATTTTCCAGTAAAAATGGCTTAATCCACTTAAGTCCCTTCAAAATTAATTGGCATGTTTAGCAGTTTCCAGTAATAAATATCATTCCATCTGTTCCATTGTTTCCTGCTGAAAAGTTGTTTTGATTTTATTTTGCTTCTGATGAGTCCCCCCAGTCTCTGTTTGGGGAAATCATTCCCTTTTAATTCCTTTTGTTTGGAGACTGAGCCCTCTGCCAGTGTTTCCCTGCTCTGGGGCTGCAGCTTCCTGTGCGTCCACCAAAAAAATGCACCTTGGTGCAGTAAGCTGATGGGATGTGAGGATATGTTGGAGGCTCTGGAGCACAAGGACAAGGCGAAACAGCCTCAAGTTGCACCAGGGGACGTTCAGGTTGGACATGAGGGAAAATCTCTCCACTGAAAAAGTGGAACGGGCTGCCCAGGGAAGTGGTGGAGTCACCACCCCTGGAAGTGTTCCAAAAACGAGTAGACACGGCACTTCGTGGCATGGTTTGGTGGGCATGGGGTATTTCAAAGGTTGGGCTTGATGATCTTGGAGGTCTTTTCCAACCTGAATGATTCTGTGATTCTTTGGGTTTCTGCAGGCAACGGCAGAGCTGAGGGCTGTCATCCAAAACCGATGATCTTGGAGCAAAGCAGTTGTAATCGCACGCGGTAATTTTTTGAACTTTCTTGTTTGTGGCTCCTCTCACCCTCACTGCACCCATAATTGCTTGGTTTCTAATGGGAGCATGGCCAACACCTACTACCCTGCTAGCAAAATATTTCCAAGGTTTCTTTAAATGACAGCCACGAGGTATTGCTGAGTGCTTTCCTTGTTAAAATACGGCACAGGGGAAAGCTGGATGTGCTGTCCCCGGGCTGGTGACTCCGTGGTTTCTGATGGCGTGGGGCACACTCATAAAGCCAGTAACTGATGGGCACGTTTCTGGTGTTGAGGATCACCACAAACCTCTTCCCAGAGAAAAACAAACCACTGGTTGGACACAGCTTTCAGTTCTGATGGCTGGGGTTTGATTACCTGAAGCTACCCTTGATTTATATTTTTCTTGTTCGTACAAGCTTGTAGCGATAAGAGAGTGACTTTCTGTCTTCCTCCACGTGAAAGTCCTGCTGCAAACCTGAGTTACATATTGATTACCTGTGGTTGTGATTGCTTTTATTTTACTGCTTTACTTCCCGGGGCTTTTTCTAAACTTGCCTCTGGTGAACTCAGAGCTGGAGTAAAACACGTGCTTTGTATGGAGGGTTTCCTCCTTCCACGTTAACATTTTAATTGCATTCCTCATCGTGGAGTTTATTTTCATCTCAGGATTTCTGGTGAAATCGTGGATTGCTGACAGTGTGCTTGCGATGTTGCAGGCTGGGAAAGTCCTCTCTGCTTTGCTAATGAGCAGCATGGTGGGGGGTGTTCAAATACCAAGCCAGGCAAACACTCACCTCCCTCAGGGGAATCAGACCTCCTCCCACCCAGCCTGGGCTCCCACTCCTAGCACTGCAGCTCTCACTGATGATTCATTTTAAGTCAATTCCTGCTGGTGGTGATAGGTGACTTTGGGTGATCTGTGTGCTTAATATAACAAGCAGAATCCGCAGGGAATGTTATTTATCTTGCGTTATAGATTGGTAAGTGACTTCTCTGTCGTGTGGTGCACAACTGGTGTATAGCTTTGAGGAATACCACACACACATGTATTGTCAGGAGCCTGTTTTGAAGAATTTGTCCATATTATCTTTTCCCTTTACAAAGTTCCATACAGCTAAAACAGTCAACAAGGAAAAAAACCCTGTGAAGCATCTATTGAGGCTTTTCTGTTTTTTCTGGGATTCTTAGAAGAAATTAGGATAGTTTATGGGAAGGCATCATAAATTACAGACTCCTACTGTAGGATGACTGTTCAGTCAAAGCACTGTGGCTGCCAGGGCTGTGCAGATGCTGTCCCTGTGCATGTCCAACCCAAGACAGGCTGCTCTGTCCCTGCTGGCTGCTCCTCATCATCCGTGGTCCAGGGCTGAACCTTGGACACAGCATTACAGAGGTACAGCATTAGTCTCTCCCAGTGAACATCTGGGCCTGCTTGCTGTTCCCATTCTCCCCCCAAATTTTGCAAATGTCCTGGAGTATTTTGGAGTGCCTGTGGCTGTGCAGAAGGACCAGCACCTCGATGAATAACATGATGTGCAGTGGAGTGGCGGAAATGGCCAGTAGATGAGGTGAGTTTCAGTGGGAAAGACAGGAGCAATCCGGGTGGGAACTGGGAGGAGTGGGATTCCTGCAGATGGACACCGGCCCCTTCCGAACCCTGGGACAGCCTCTCACCCATGGACGAGCCGGGAGAGGTTTCTAGGACAACTGATGGGCTTTGGGAACAGGGAAAGAATGGAGCCAAATCTTAAAGTCAGATGAGGAGAAAATGAGTAACATCTGCTGGGACGTGTGAAAGAGCCATTTGTGCTCCCTGCAACCTGAAGCCTTTCTCCAGCAGCCACGGCGGCGTGGGCCAGCCCCCTGTCCCCCACACATGCTGGCCAGGGAGGGGTCATTAGGGATGATTTATGTGCTTGTTACAGCCACAGCTCTGGACACTGCCCTCTGCTTCACTGGTGTGTCCCCCAAGGCCTCAGCACCCTCACAGGGGCTTCGCTTCACCTCGTAGGGAAAAGCCTCTGTCCTGTCCTGAGCCTGCAGAGGTGAGGTCCTGGGGATGCTGCTGCTGTACAGTTGTTATCATTTGTATTCATGGGTCATAAATAACAGGTTTCTGCCATTCTTTCCCTCCTGACACCTTCTGACACACACGGAGCTGCATGTCCTCTGCATCTCCCTGCTGACGTAAGGGCAAATTTCCCCTCGACTCTGATGGGGCAAACAACTCTCCTTGCTTCTCTGGCTGCTCCCTCTGCTATTTTAACAGATCAGCTTTTTGCCTCTAATTAGGCTGTTTCTGCAATGCAGAATGGAGCTGGAAATGCTGGAGTTGGAGGTAGGGAACGGTCCAGAAGGATTGCACCTGTGGTAGCTAATCAGCTGCTGCTTCAGCAAGCTGAAATTAGGGAAGCACACAAAAGAGCAAGCAATTTTGAAAATGAGGATGAGCAGCCCAAAATTTTCAAGAACAATTATGTTTTCACAGCTGTGCTGGTTGCCCCAAATGCATAGAAATCAAGTCAAAACCAAACCCCTTTAACTCAAAGAAAATTAACCTTCATAGTTAAACTCAATGAGAAGTGAACTTACTTCGCCTTCAAACGAATAATATGGTCTTGAAAAAACATAGCAGCAAGTTATGCTGTAATTACATTCTTTGAATTAAAGTTTGTCAGTCCAAACAAAATAAATAGAAACACAGGCAGGGTAATAGATATATTATACTTGGAATGAAATTTGGCCCTGGTATCCTGTTTTCACGCAAAAGCTATGTCAAAATTAATCCAACATAATTGTGCCTATTGCCAGCTTTTAGTATAAATACAGGAGACAACCTGAGAACTGTTGATACAATCCTTTCATTAACATCTTGTTGCGACCATGGAAGGACTTGGTCAGATCTCATTTCTCAGGGATCAGGCCGAGAGTTACTGAATTACCCAATAACTGCACGATTTGCTTTGAAGGCACTCAGTGAATGTTTCCCTGTGGCTCCTGCTCTGCCACTGCTAACGGAGATCTGTGGGGAGGGGACTGCAAGAGCCATTCCCTCTTTACCTGTGAGGAGCATTTGAGGTGGGCACCGGGTGCTGGTGGGGCACAGCTGGCTGGGATGGGGATAAGGCCCTGGGTTTGCTCTGAGGGGGTTACAGGGGGCTGGGGTGATCCCCAGGAGTTAGGCTGAGCAGTGGATGCAGCTCCTCTGCACCAAGGTTTGGCTTAGGCTGGGTTTAATTTGAGCTCTTTCCTTACTCTGAGAGCATCCTTTGGCTAGTGAGGATTGGAATGTATTTCTGACAGAAAAAACTCCCTGCAGAATGATACAAGGAGTGAAGGGGGAGCTACTTCTTAGATGGGTGGGATTTAATCCTATGGGTTTAACCTTCAAATATGCTCTTAAGGAACTCCCTTTTCTTCTGGCTCTGCCCCTTGCAGAAGGGAGGCAGTCTGTGGCTTGCTCCCATCCTGCTCAGCACCCTTGGGGGCCTGCTGTGCCAGCATTAATATCTCTGGGATACCCTCTGCCCCCAGAAAGGAAGGCTTTTTGGTTGTCTTTAACCACTGTTTTGGTGGTGCAATAAACTTGCCTTAAGTTCAGGCAGTTTAAAAAGATGTGGGGAATGGGGTAAATGGAGCTCTCTGCAGTCTACATGTGTCACTAATGTAATAGAAGCAGAGAAAGAAATAGGTTGACCCACATTCCTAAAGTTATTAAGCAGCAGAAGTGAAAAAAAAAATCCTCTCCTATGTTTGATACATTTTTCCCTAAGTGACTATTACTTCTTTCTTTGCATCCAAAATAGGAAATTATCAAGATTATGAAATCCGAAGGAAATAGGGAAAGTAAGTAGGTAAGACAGGGTACTGAGGAAAGGTTAAATCCTTTAGCAAACCTTGTCTCCTTACATATAATGTGAAATATTCCAGGGTTGATCTTCTGCAGATTATTTTATGTTCTTTACAGTTCAGTGTTTGCTCCATTGGAAAAAGGTTTAATTTTTTTAGCCATCCCTCCCTAGGTGAGATCAGATGTTCATCAGTGTTCCCAATCTCTTTCCAAGGGCTGAGTTTTCTTGGCTGTTTCCTGGGAACAGTATTTAGAGGAGATCCTGCTAATTAAAAAGCACTTTGTGCTTGTGAGTGAAGGGTTAAAAAATATTCCCTTCCCCATTAATTCTGTATGCATTGAAGTCTTATTTCTTGATTCAGCTCGTTCTCCAGGGCATTGCCCAGGTCACACTGGAGCATCCCTGTCCCCCAAGGACAGGCTGCCTCATCCCTCATCCCATGCACCCACACCCTTTGCTCGGGAAGAAAAGCTGGGGTCTGCCAAAGAATCTTGCTGCACAAAAGATTCTAGAAATGGAAAATGTTGATGGTTCAAGGAACAACTGCCCATCTGTGGGTTGATCTCCAATCCTCAGTCTCCTTAGGCTAGTTGATTATATCTGCTCCCCAGTCTCTTCCTCCTTGAGGATCCTGGAAAAAAAAGCAAAACAACACAAATTGACAAATTTCTCTGTCTCACCAACAGACTGAGAAAAAGGGAGAGAAAGCAACAGAGCCCACAGACATTGGTAAGGATTTATTCTTGCCTCTGTGTCGTTGGGGAGCTGCCCATCTCCTGCCATCCTGCTGACTGATCTCCCTCTCTTTTGCAAATCTGGAATCAGGAGCTGGGTCCTCAGGCTTTTCCCCCTGCCCTGCAGGAGGGGAAGAGAGGCTCCTTCACTCAAAACGTCTTGGGCAAGTGAAGGAGTCCTGCCCTGAGAGAGAATGCCTGGCACAAACCAGAGGGAACAGGATCCTGAGGAGCTGTGTCTGCTCCAGGAGTTCACTCCAGCAGCCAGGCCATGCAATGCCTGAAAAAATGCAAACTGGGAAGAGTCTGCTGGCTCTGGCTCCCTTTATGTTCTGGACCATTATTTTATGCATAAGCACCTCATGAAAACACAAAAGGATGTGGTCCTGGCCAGTGAAGACCTTTTGGTCTGCTCTGAAGAGCTTTGATGTGAGTGTAATGTAAACCCGAGGAACAAGGGTGGGTGAAGCTGGAACTGCACAGTCACATTTTCACTGGGAGTCCTCATTGCATTTGCATGGCCACAGTTAGGAATGGTCCATGAGAGCTTCTTCTTGCTGTTAGCAAAAATGTGGAGTCCTTGAATTCGCTTCAGGAGAATCAAACTGACTGTAACTAAACCCAGGATTTGTCACTCCAAGTACAGATTTTCAGCTAACGAATGTTACATATGCACTCAAAAATTCCTCAATTTTGTGTGCTTTTCTGCGCAGTAAACACAGATTTTGTGCCTGTTTTCCTAGATAAATATTTATAGCAAAGTTGGTGGCTACTGGTTGAATGGGAATGTTTGTTGTTCCCAGCGTTTTTGGACATAATCTACCAAAGATTTACATGTGGTTCTAATACACAGTAACTTTCTACTGCTGGAACGTCTTGGATTAAAATCAACCAAGGAATTGTTTCTAGAAGACGAGAGTTAGACAGTTTTATGTGCAGAAGGTTCTGTGTGGTTGTTGATCAGAAGCTGATTTGATAAAGATGCTTGGGAACAGAATCATAGAATAGAATCAAAGCGTAGTTTGGATTGGAAGGGATCTTGAAGATCATGTAATTCCAACCCCTGCCAGGCTGCACACGGGGACATGACTGTAATGATTTCAGATTGACTTGTGACTATTCCCTTATTGGGTGTAGCAGGCATTTATGTAAATACACCCAATTTTCTGTAGATTTTGAAAAGGTTTTTGTCTCCCAGTGTCTCCCCCTGCCCTGCCTGCCAAAGCTTTATGTATCAGTGCTTTTCCTTCATGCAAATTGGGTGACCAGAAGTTATATTTGAAATGAATCAAAGTCAGCAGCCACCAGCAATGTGTGTGGGCAGAGCTACATGGCAAAATGCTAGACACCAGATGAGGTGACACAGAGACTCCCCAGATAATTCTCCCCAAGCCACAAGAAGAAGAAGGGGAGATGCCATCATCCTCCAGGAATATGAGCAACCTCTCCCCATAAAAACCAGTTTACTTGAAATGCAAACAGTTACAAATTGACAATCCATGTTCTGCCAGGAAAAAAAAAAAAAAAGAAAGAAAATAAAGAGTTTTCTTGGATTTACTAGTGAGAAAATGGATGGAATTTATTTTAATCCGAACCAGATTTCCCAGATTCTGGAGGAACAGGGTGGACTCTGTTGTAGTCAGGCTGGTGAGGGGCTTGGGGAGGTGATGGCATGTTGGCATCTTGCTGTTTGACTGGTGACTCTGTGTCTGTGGTGCCACCAGCCAGCCTGGCCACTGCATGAGGGGTAGGAGATAAAGTGGGATGAGCAGCTTAAGCCAGGCTTGAGCACTGGCAGCAAACACAATGTTCAACTCTCTTTTTTCCTCCATTTAGTGGGAAAGTTCCAGTCTCCGCTTTCTCACAGCATTTAACCCTCCCCAGGCATTTTGAGCGATGGCAGTGCTTGGCAGTGTTGGAGAACTTGTGCTTTAAAACTGTGTGGCCTCACTTGAGGCGTTTGAAGTCCCTGGCAAAGCTGTCTGGTTGTGTCCTGACTTCTGAGAAAGCCTTGAGAAGGGCAGAAGGCTGCAACATATGGAAGGACAGTATTTGTATTGCTATCCAAAAAGAAGGTGAAAAGGGGCTGTAACTCAGGGTAAAACATGGGCTTGATCTGACTGCTGCCACAGACAAAACCTCATGTTATCTTCAAAGAAAACCAATTCATCCCCACTGCATTTGTCCCTCCTTCCCCACACCTACACCTCAGGACAAGCTGCTTTTTACAGCTGCAGCTTTAGCACACTTAAATCACACACAGTGTGTGATGTCCTACTCGTGAGGCACCTCCTTTATTTCTCCTTTCAGGCTGTGACAGACATAACCCTGCCACCGGCAGAATGCAACAGCTAATAAATTGCACCACGTATAGAAGCAGTTCTTGCAGTTTGCATAACTTGCTTGGACTTGTTTTGGTTGTCCACAGCCTCTCCACTACACTGGCATGCATGGAAAATACCTGCTGCGTTTTAAAAGGGGTGTCTGGAGACGAGAAACGAGCAGTGTGGAGAAGGGAATTAATGCCTCACGTGTAAACTGGTCTTTTTTTTTTTTTTTCCTTTCTTTGTTTTGCTATTTGTCAATGGACCAAAAAAATACCCTTGACAGCAGATGGAAAATGAGTCCCAGTATTGACCAAGGGCTTCAGTGAAGATCATGGCCCATTGCACAGGAAGGAGGTATTTACTTCCAGAAGATCTTACAGTCTAATTTAAGCCAGGAAACAGAAGGAAGGTAGATGAGGATGAGGAATTTTGGGGGGAGAAGAGCTATGGCCTCCAGGAAAGTCATTAGGAGCACATGCCTTCCTAACTTCATGTCTTTTAAAAGTATATTTTATCTCTCTCTGTTGGACTTTGAACCTTTCCCAGTTTGTTTAAGCTATTGCAGACTTGCTGACTTAAGGAGTAAATAAGCCTTTGGGATCAAAGCAGATGGTATTGTCGGAGGTATTGAGGGTGAAATAACACATTAGCAGAAGGAGAGCTGAGAATAAAAAGGGAGAGAAAATCCAGCTTGATATTTTTTCCCTTTTGCTTTTAACCCCCATCCCAGCTTGATCCTCTTCCTTTGAACAGGTATTAATTTTCTTTGTGTTTATTCCAACAGTATAAATATTTAATGGTCCTAGATTACAAAGTTGAAATGTGAGATTAGTTCCAACCTTAAAGATTTGTGCAGGATCTCTTCCTCACATTTGGATGACTCCCACATTGCAGGGAGGAATATCTCCCATCTCTGCAGGAGGAGCATCTCAAGCTCTATTTTGAGTTCATATTCTTCTTTTTTGCTCTTGTTTGAAGCTCAGAAGACATAAACACCTCGCCCACTCCCAGTCATTCCATCACTAGTTCCTGGTGACATGCTGTGACGGAACGATGGCTCCAGGTTTTTGGGGGGACCATGGTGTGCAGGTTCATGAGCCAGGATGCTCTTTCCTACCTGGAGCAAGCAGGCTCTGGGCTTGGGAACTGTGCAGAGCACTGGGCATGGAAAAATCCACGCAAATATGCTAAATGTGGGCAATGTGTGCAACAAAGCAGGGTCAGTGCAGATATGGTGAAGTTACTTGCACCAGTTTTTGTTATGCAAGTAGGCAGGTATTTGCCTTCTCAACTTCTTTCCCTCTTAAATAAGGCAGAAGAGAAATACAGAGTGAAGGAGAATCAGCCAGTGATTTTCGGGGGCTAATGTGGAAAGTAAAGGAGATTGCAGTACTTAGGTCTCTGAAAATCAGGCCATGACTTTACAAACCTATATATCAGTTTAGGTGCCTACTTTCAAGTCCATAAAGTGGGAAAAAAAGTGAAAGAACTTAGTTATGATGATGTAAAATGACATAAAGGTGAAAATTTGGGATCCAAGTGAAGGCCCGTGGGATATCGGATACAGTCTCTCTTTTGGGGACAGGGGAGGTTTACCGAGGCACTCAGTAGTGCTATGGCAGAGGCCATCTCCAAGGTCCACATAAGGATCTCCTGCCTGCGGGTACGTCAAAGGATCAAAGGAATAATGGAAACCAGTCCAAATTCAGACACCCAGACTCCCCCATCCACTGCCCACGGACAGAGCAACCCAACTCAGCCACATCTCACAGCAGCAGAGCTCCGTCTGACAGGGAGCTGACAGCACTTAAGGTGATTAATTAACTAAATACATCAAAACCTGGAACAACAAAAAGCACCTCAGACAACGTGCAAAGAGAAGGATGATCTAAAGAAGGGACTTGTGTTAACTCTTAAGCTCCAACCCACGGAAACAGCAGGTTTTGCAGGACCTTGGCACTCGTGTAATTAGATGGTTTTGCAGCTCGAGTGATGTCAGACCCCGTCTGGATCCTCAGCTCGTCCTTTAAATCCATTTCTGCCCTGGGAACGAGTGCTGCAAATGTCAGAGGGGCTTAAAATACTCATTGCCAAAACTCATCCTTTCAGCCCCAAAATGTTCATGGCGATTTTCTCAGTTGGTTTCGCTGGGCTTTGGGGAGCTGTATTATGTGATAAGCCACAGCCAGTCAGCATTGACAGAGGAGTCACAAATAAAAGTGTAAAGGACTGTCCATTTTCCTTATCTTTCAGCCAAAAACAAGCCTTCAAAACTTCTGTGCTCTGTTCTAAAATCCTTTTACCCAAATAGCATTTAAATCTGCATCTCACAAGTGTGATTTCACAGCATTAATATGACACTGCCATTAGCATGTGGAAGTGTATGTGACATTCCAGTGCACGTATTTATAGCAAAAATTGAGCAGATTCACAGCTCCTGTAAACCACCAAGTCCCTTTTTATGGGTCTGCCTTGATTTATGCAAGCTGAGATTTTGAGGCAAACTCAGTAGTCTGGTCTTCAGCCCTTTCTTTAATTTAATGATATCAAAATACCTCCTCTAGAGAGCCGGAGTGAAGATATAGTGACTTTTCCTTTTAGCTGAAAGATCTAAAACGTTGCTGAAAAAATTGTTTCCAGGCATTTCAGCTGATAGGGCTTTTTTTTTATCCCTTTCAAAAAGGAAAGAAAAAGAAATATTTCTATATCTCCCCAAAAACTTAATCTATATCTTCTAGAAAATGCTGAAAAAAAGACAATTTTTGAAATATTTTTACATCTTCTGAGAAATACTGCCAAATGAGCATTAATATGTTATTTGAACATATTAATGCATTTTTGAGAATCATTTTAGAAGAGTCCAAGAAAAAACCTCCCCACTGCTAATGAGAAACTATTTACTGGCTGTTTCTGGATCACTTTGAGTTGAATTCTGTGTATGTTTGTTGTATGGATTTGCTCAGTGTTTTAATTAATTCAGCTCACCTCAAGTAGGCTCAAAGTGCAGCTTTCAGCAAATTCATTTTCTTGCATCTCAACAGACAGGGCACTAATTACTTTGGTAATTAAAAAAAGAAGAGTGTGGGGAGTAAATACACCTTCAGCTCTTTGGGATGCTTAAAAATACCTTCTTTTGAGAGATGCTGGCAACGCTCAGACCTGTGAGGGACACGACTGAGGAGGTCCCTGCAGCCCTGGGGATGCTGCTGCTCTGCCTCACCCAGGATGCAGCCTCAGCATGTAGGAATTGCTGTTGTTATTTTTAAAAGCCAGGCATTTATGGCAATATTAAGAAATCCTTTAAGGGCAGTGTAGCCCAATGGATTGATTTAGCCACATCAGTGTGTTCTCCAAATACGTGTTGGCCTTGGTGTGTAAATAAAAGCAGTTGGAGCCAGTGATCCATGAGCTTCTCCTCTCTCTTGTCCTGGTAGCAAAGCAAACCATGAGTAATAGAAATTGTGAAATTTTGTCCTAACTGCCACAAGATGGACTTAACAACTGTGAAAATAAATTGAGAGGTTAGTTGTCTTTTGATTTTGAGCCATCAGGCTAATGAAGTCTGGATTTCCATTGTTCAACTAAAAGGGTTTGAGAATGCAGGTTCCAATATAATCTCATTACTTCAAATTGAGAAATTAAAGACAACTGTAATTGATTGCAATCAGAGCAGGGTCCAGGGAAGCAATGAAGCCTCCTACGAGTAAGGAGCATCCTCTGGGATTGCTCACAATGCTCATCATCGGAATCCTTTCCGTCTGGGAAGGAGGCAGACTAAAGGGGCAAATGTGAGAAGCACACAGGCATTTTTGTTTCTGTAATTTAAGATAAAAACATCACAGGCACTTGCCATGGCTTTGGTTGCAGCTCAAAACACCGTGTCCGCTCCAGGATGGTCCGTGTAGGAGCAATCAGCCAAGGGGTGATGGAACAAACCTGAACCTCTGCGTTTGGACTCAACACCTTTCCAGATAAACATTGTAGAAATCTGACTTTTAATCAGTCCCACCCTGAGTTCCTCTCTGTCCCACGAGAGGAAAGGAGCCTGTTCGACTCCTGGCTCCCTCCTGTCCCAGATCATGGCCTGGGCTTGACTAGAGGAGCTATTGGCAATTTCTCTTCTGGTCATTTACTCCGTTTTGCAGGGTCTGAGTCCGTAGTACAGATGTTAAGGCACAGCTGTTTACCATTTTACTGGTCAATCATGTGAATTGTCCCCTGGTAGGTTGCTGCCTCTTTTATTTTTTTCTTTTTTTTTTAGTTTAATTTTTGAGTCTAACATCTTCTGGCAAAAGCTGTGATTATTTTTTCCCCCCCGAATTCTCATAATTGGTCGCAGTGCCTGAGAAAAGACACGAAATGCTCCAGCAAAAAGATGTATATGTCAGCTGTGGATTCCTCCCTGTCGCCTTCACAGCGAGGAGGCGTCTCAGCAGCTGTGCAAGAAACTTGGGCTTCTGGGCTGTGTGGTCCCACTGCTGTGTCCCACATCCCAGCTTGGATCTGCATCCTCATTTTTAGCACAGCCTGGTCCCTCCCCTGGGCTCATCCTGGTCCTGCAAAGAGGTGCTGGAGCTCAGCATCCCCTGCTGCCTGTGCTGCAGCCAGAGAGAACTATCAGGACGTGAAATTTGGGAGTGGGAGTTTCTCCAGGCGTATGAGACCATTTGGGAATCATCATTTTCCAGGAAATATGTTTCAAATGCGGTCCTTCTGCTGATGTGCCTCCTCTGACAGCCTGTGCTGCCAGCTCCCTGACACCATGGGGACATCCTGGTGCCACGTGGACGGGACAAGGAAGCTTGTGGGTTATGGATTGAGCCAGTTAACCCTGGTCGTTTAGGAGACATCACAGTCCTGGCAGGGCTTCCTGTGCTCGGGCTCCACACATTTCACAGGTCCCTTTGATAGGGGCAGGCCGCAGTGTTCTCCCTGCCCTCAGCTTTCCTTGCCTGCTTTTGGGATGCAGCTCCTAGAAACAGAGCTGCAGGAGTAGCACAGCTGGGTCCCCCCACCTGCACATCGCTCGAACCACAAAGTAGTAAAGGGCTTCAAAACACGTTCTGTAAATTCTTTAAAACCCCTTGTCCTCTTGCAAGTGGAAAACCACGCGGATCTGAACAGCTCACCTGGTTCCCAGAGCACCACTCAGGGCTTTTGTCAGTGTTTGGGGTTGGGATTACTGACCTGTACCCTTACAGGTTCCCAGCAGGGCTGTGGTAACTGAGGGATTTTGGCAACTCGGTGGGAATAACGTACCCCAAATGGATTTGTTTTGGAATATTTCAAGTTGTTAAGAAAACACCAAATATTTCCACTCTGACATTCAGTGTGTTTGGCTGCCTATTAACAGTGACTAATTGAGTTCCTAGCAAAGTTCCTACCAGCTTGACTCCTTAACATATCTACATAAGATATATCTGAGATTTCTGTGTAGGCTGATACAATTTTAGGTAAGCCTCTGATTGTAGCCACACCAAAAAAGAGCAAGGTTTTGAAAGACTTTTTTTTTGGTGTCCTCTTCCTTTGCATCCCTTAAGTGAAAACGAGCAGATAAAATCAACCAGATGATGTTTGCACACTCTTCCTGAAGCTGGGAGTGGGTCTGGGCGGTGAAGATTATCTCCAGATCCCAAGTGCTCTAATGGCTTGCAGGGATGCTGGGATGGGAGCTGCCTCTGTGGCTGTGCCGGGAGCAGCCAACTTCAAAGCAGGGCTGGGAATTTGTTCCTATTCCAGACAAATTAATCTCTCCCTCCACAGTGGGGCTGTGTGTGAGCACTGAAGGGTTCGGGGCATGGTGAGGCTTCACCGGTACAGATGAAAGGAGGCTCTGAACAAATTTCTGGATTTTACTGGGACATTTCTCCACAATTCCTCGTTTCCTACCATTTTAACTGGTTCCCGAGCATTTACTCATCCTTTATAGAGTGTTAATCTCCTGTTGCCTGTTTTCCAAGTGTTTGTAGCTGCAGCATGTCTGTAAACTGCCTCTCTTAAGCAACGACAGCCTTGACTAAAAGAGTGATTTAAAAATAATTTCTTGATTAAAAAAATATTGTCAGACAGATGATAAACACGTGGGAGCTGGAGTTTACCAAGTCTTTGGTAAACCAAAGTCTGGTTTACCAATAAGTAATAAAATAGCTCCAGCAATCCAATGAAATTCTATGCCAATGTTGGGGTTGACCAGGGCACCGAGATAAAGATACTTGATTATTTTTTAAGGAATGAATTGGATTGTCCTTTCTGTTCCAGGAGATGGGTGAGGGTGGGATTTAGGAGAGCTAATTACTTCATTTAAATGAAAGGAGACAAGAGGTTTTGGCTGTTATACCAGGCTCCCATATCTGCCTGTTCTTCTCTTGGCTGCTTTTGCTCCTCATAACTCACAGCTGTGGGGCTGAGGTAAATTTGGGCATCCTTATGGTGCCCAAATATGGTGTTACTGACCCAGGCACTGTAGTCACAGGGGTCAAACCCATCCAGGGCTGTCCAAGACATTTATTTTACATTTTCCAACTTCTCTTTTGAACAGCTGAAAGTTTCTGTCCCTGCCCAGCTCAGTGTGCTTTGACCGTGCTGGTCCCCAGCGAGAGCAGAGCCAGCAGCACGTCTGTGTGTCCTTCCTCCTCACTGAGTCGTCCTGGGTGGTGCTCGGCCCCTCTGTGTGTCCCCATGGCTACAGATGAGCCTCTTTGTTCAGCCTTGGGTAATTTTCCACTTTCCAGATCTCCTCCATGCAATAAATTAAGTCAGTCTGGCTTCCCAACTCAGCCCCTCGTTGATGTAGGGACGTGTTCCTGCCTCCTGCTCCCGGCTCCCATCCAGGGCTGAAGGTCTTCTCCAACGTGTGGGATCTGAATGCCCACACCAGGAACGTGCCATGTTTCCAAGCAGCCCTGCTAAAAACACAGCCAGAAATCATCAGCTGGATGTCACCTCAGTCCACAGGTTGTCACAGCAGTTTGTCTTTGCTTTTCAAGAGAGAAACATCAGACACTTCGGATGTGGCACCTCCAAACCGTCAGTGAATCATAAAGTCATGTACTGTAATGTGCAGCACCTTATAGCAAAGAAATTGCTGATAATATCAACCATTTAGCTTTTATTCCTTTGGTTTTCACTCTCTTTTAGTTCTAATCTCCAGTCTAAAATCCCTGCCTCAGTTGCCTACTCCAACCTGGCTGCAAATTCCAGGTGCTGCTGAAACCACCAAGTTGTTTGTCCCACTGAGTACAGGGCACGTTCCTGGGATTACTGTAAAGAGCAAAACCGGGGAACACTGTGGGTACGCAAAGGAAGTAAAATCCTGGGAAAAATTATGTCAATGAACAAATCTTCTGGTACCCATTAAAAGGTAATAATTCTCAGCAAAGGATGGGGGCTTTTCCCGACTTGAAATGAAATAAACATTCAGAAATGATTAGTGCGTGTGCTTAAATTTAAATTTAGAGTTTTATTAAGTATGTTGTTCAAAAGCCCTTTTCTTCCCTGGGCAGTTTGGCTACGATCTTCTCTTAACAAAGGAGGTCCCTGCACAGAGCACGGGCTCGGAGCTTGCTTTGCCCAGCCCTCGCCACACAAACACCACCACCACCACCTTGGGATAGTTGGCAGCAGATTTTTCCCTTTTTTAATTACTGTTGTGATCCTGGTAGACGCACAGCATTTCAGAGTTGAGTTTGAGAGTTTCTGTGCTAGGTTTGTGCTGAAAATAAATATGGGTAGTCATGGGACAGGTGAGGAGCGAGGGAGATTCCTGATGCCCTGCCACGGGGCTGGGGGATTTCCACGCTGGAGGGTGCTCAGTATCCAACTCTCAGACCAGTTTTCCATTGGGAAGGATGCTTCAGCTCTCCCAGCTTTGTCATTTTGAGGCTGGTTGAAGTCATCAGGGCGTGTGCAAGTCCTGTGCAAGGGCCTGAGCTGCGCCGCAGCAGCAGCGGAGCTGGGCTGACACCCTGCCCTGGCTCTGGGGTGCCCAGCCTGTCTCTGTGCTCTGCTGAGGTTTTTCCCTGTCTAAACCGTATTGTTGCACCTGAGGTGCCCAAGGGCTTTTCATTTAAGTCTAAATCCAAAAAAATTCCATGACCTATTCCTCCCAGGAGGTCAGGTTTCAGACAAAGCTGTCTGTATGGCAGCACTTAGGTTGGATACAGGATTTTTGAGACTGTTGCAGCATTTTTTGTGCAATTATATTCGAGAAACTCTTACAAAGTAGTTTTTTATGAAAGGCAACCTGGCTCATAGTTGTGGCCTTTCATCTTGCTCGCTCCTTGATTAAAAAAAAAAAGGGCTTTTGTGCATCTTGAAATACTTTCCTGAGCAGGGAGGAGCTTACACTGAAATATGTGTACGCTGTGCTCCGAGGTAGCAAGGCTGAGGTCCCTGCAATTAAAAAGAAGGTATAATTTGTTAAAATGTTTGTGTTTGCTGAGCACAATGAAGACTCTGTGCTCTTATTTAAGCCACAGAAATTGCCATTAATTTTATCCTGGCCCCACTCTAAGGGTAAAAATCAACTCCATGTCTGTGTCATTAACTCAACGTGTCATCTGAGGAACTGGTAGGATCTCAGGCTTTTTTCTTCCTACCCTACACAAATCTCTGAGTTTAAATATTCACATTTATTCAGTGTTCCTGTCTGTGTGCCCATTGGAGACCTCTTCCAGTGAACAGCACAGTATTTTAATTGTGCACCAGCCTCCCTCTTATCATGTAACTCCATTAATAATTCAGTTTCTCTCTTTAGTTCTTCCATTGATTCCCTGAGCTGACAGGGAAGAGTCCAGGTTACCTTTGCCTATAAACCTCTGGCATGTGAGCATGAATTGAGTTTGCTCCTGAAATTCCCCTGGAAATCCCAGCTGGGGAGGCTGGCAGTGTCACTGTGGTCCCAGCCCTCTGCAAACAACCATCCTGGGTCGTCTGAAATGCAACATAAACCTCAGAAATACAAATTTAGCCCCACTGATCAGGATCCAGATGGATAAATTCAAGCTGGGGGCCCGATTTTGACCCATGTCTGATTGAAATGCAAAGTATTGTAAATCATTTTAAGCCACTCCTGCCTGTGTTTAAGCTCACCCATGCGAGGAGCCTCGGTGAAGTCAATTATGAACAATGCCATTTCTTTCTTCTTTATTCACTGCTGATTTCTGGTACAGGGTGTAAACGACTCTTTTATTGCCTTTGACACCGAAGTCCCTCAGCCGCTACAGGGACATCACACTAATTGATAAATGCTGCTTGATTGGGGAACCTTTTAATTTTATAATCCTATTAAGAATGATAGATATGTCAAATATTTGTGCCTACTGGACAGAACATATTATTCTGCTCTAAGGTTTCCAGTTTCATTTTTTTTTTTGAGCAATTGGGCAGAACCACTGCTGTGAGACAAACAGATGCTCTTCAGCTGTACTTTTCCATAAATGATTTTGTTCTGTGGTGGTTTTATTTTTTGTTCCCCACCAGGCATATCAAGTTCAAAAGAAAATGTTGCCTCTCGCTAATGAGAAGATTAATCTCATTCACATAAGCAGCAGACTTTGTCAACTCTGTTGAAAGTTTGATGACCTTTAAGAGACAAACTTTTAGTGTGCCCAAAATAAATAATTCATCCTTCACAGATTTACCCTCTGTATCCATCTGCTTAAATCTGAAGCGTGCTGATTAAAGCCTCTGAGTGCAATTATCTTCCTACTTCATGGAGATAAAAATCTCTATTTTCTTATTGTACTTCAAAGCGCAATCGCTCATTTAAGGATATTAACAATTTGATGTACATGGGGGCCGTTTTTGCTCTGACTTTTGCTCTCCACAGCATTCTTCAAAATCTCACAAAAAAGCCATGGATTCCTCTCTCCCATATGATGTCCTTTTCCAGAAGTGAGAGCTGAAGTGTGTAACTAATCCTCTTGCAAAATCTCTGAAATCGTCGTCCTCAACCACAACCAGAAAATCCATCTCCGTTCTCACGTACCGGCAGAAAAATGCCATGGAGGCAAGTGGCAAAATGTGATTTACTCTGATAACTGGAATTATTGTCACTGCTGGGCTCCTTCCATCCATGAGGGCTGCAGGCAGCCGATTGCCAGGAGAGCTCTTTGCCCCCTTCTCTCCCCTGTGCAATGCCCACTGGGCTGGTCTCTCACCCCTCCTGTCGCCCTTTGGGCTTTCAGCCCGACTTTGGCAAACAATGGTGTGTGCGAATAACATCGGCTTGGAGTTATGCTCGTGGCAGGACACTCAGGGGCAGACCAAAGAATCAGAGAAACACAGAATATCCTGAGCTGGAAGGGACCCACAAGGATCACTGAACTCCAGCTCCCGGTCCTGCATCCCAGGAATCCCACCCAGTGCCTGCCACCGGCTCCAGAGGTCAGGTTTGAAGCCTCCTGCAGTGCCCCTCTGCAGGTAAAAAAGCTGATTATAAAACAGCCAAGCAGATGGTCTCTTTTGTTGCTACCTGTGAAAATAAGCACAGTCCTCCTATTTCCCTGGGAGGAACGAAACAACTCAGCAGACACCACGCAGCTCTTGGTTTATTTGGGACACTCCAAAAGAAATGCTGAATGAATATTGCAGCCATTTCACTGAATCCTTCCTGGCCCCACATGAAATTAGATTGAGCTGGCACCTTGTCACCTTGTTACTAGAGAGAACAAATATTCCCTCCGGCAAGAATCCTACTTCAGGCTTGAAAAAAATGTTGGGTTTTTTGTTGTTGGTTTTTTTTTTTTTGCATGTAGAAATTGAAATTGGTCTTAAATGCTCTCTGGATTTAAAGTTTTTACAGGTGAAACAACGAAAATGAAAGAGGAAATATTAGGGGATTGCTGGGTTTTTGAAGGTGATTTACAGAAGAAAGGAAACCCTAGAGATTAGGAAGTTGTTTAAATACCAGCGACAGTGAAATATTGAAACATTCCAAAGTCAGAGATTAGGGCAAATAATAAAAAGAAAAATATATCAATTGCAAAGAACGAAGCCATGAGGAAAGGAAAGTATATTCAAAGAGAAAAAAGTATCCAGGGAAAGAAAAACAAAAAGCCTCTCAAAACCAGAAACAAGACACCTGCCTTTCTGGCAGTTACCAGCAGCAAGGAAGACTCCACCTGCCAAACCAAATCCTTGACATCAGTAAATCACCACGTGGGTAAAGTAACAGGATGTTGGAAAGGAAACAATTTTCACTAATTAGCGTATCAGATGCCGCTCCCACACACTGGGAGCTCGCAGCACGGAGAGGAGCTCGGTGGGATAACCCTCCTCCCATCCACATGTGCACATGCCTTGGCCTGGAGGCTGCAAGGGGGGGGGTTGGCTCCATGGTGAGGGGGTGGGATGCAGTTGCCCACGAGCCAGAGTGATGCTCTGGGACCCTCCACCCCAGCTGAGGAACTGGTGAAACAGGGAAAGTCGGATGAGAAAAAGGATCCTGAGATGCCGAAGCCAATCCCTTCTTGGCAATGGAAAGGAAATTTGAAGTAGTGGAGAAGGAGTAATGAAATCTGCTGCTGCTGCAAAAAAAGGAAGAGCAGCTTGGTTGTAAGAAGATCAGCACTATTTGCATGTCACATATGCTCATACTCCAAAATACTCAACAGCTCAACCCAGAGAGAGCATGCAACAGAAAAACAGCAGCACATGGATGGGGAAAATATGTCATAAAATTAAGCACCTAAATTGAAAGCTGAATTTTGAGCCTCTGGACCAACATAAAGTCTGTGATGTATGTGGAGAGTCAGTCTCATGGCTTTTGTTAAATTTAATGGGAATGCTATAGCTGAAATTCCTTACACTGCCTTGAGAAGGCAGCACGTGGTGTCAAGGTTGTCCTTGGTGAAACTGATGATGGCCAGTGATTTTAACTTAAACTACCATGACCTGATACGGTCACAAACACTTCTGGCCTGTGATGTTTGCTTGGCAGAAAGTGAACTGAGCTGTGGGTAAAGTGATGTGGAGAAATACCCCAGAGGCTGTGGCCATCCTAGGATCAGAAGGAAGGTAGGAGGCCACTTTAGTTTTGCAGTGTTTGAGGATCTGAATTGTTTGCCAGCACTGAGTTCAAGTTTATTTGTGAAAAGCAAGAAAAGATGAAAGAATTACCTAATCACAGTTATATACTAATGTTGATGCCAATTTGGTGAAGGTACCTAGTGAGAATCGAGACTGAAAACCTCTGGTTAAGATATCCTTCAAATAAGTGTGTAAAAAATGAAGCAGATCTCAAAGGTTTGTGTAAGGGAATGGTGTTCTGGACAAGATGCTGCCCTTCTCTGCCAGTCGACGCTGGGGTGAAGAGGCAGACAGCCATGCTCTTTTGTTTTTAGGGATAAGCAATGTTAACCTCACCACATCTCAGTTCCTGCTCCAGTGAATTTATGGCTTGAGGTTTTAATTGAGCGGTCAGGAACCAGCCTGGGAAAGGTTTCAAGGGCCCTCTGTCCCTTTGATCAGTGATCAGAATCCCCCCAATGCATCCCATTCCTGCAAATCATCAATGTTACAGGATGAAAATTACAGCCCAGTTAATGTATATTTAATAGTGGTTCTTTAACAGATGGGAAACCATAAACAGTTCCCTAAGTTATATAAACAAATCAAAGAGAACTTCCAGCTCTGACAAACTAATAGGCTGTGATGGATAATTTGGCATCACTACAATCTCTCTGTCATGAGAGGGAGCCTTGGGATGAAACTGCTCTTTGAAAGAGTTATTTAGTAGCTTTCCTGTCAGATTATCTGGTTTGTGGAGGACAGTGAAAGGTCTTGCCGGGCAAGTTTATCTCACTTGGCTCTCGGGGCTTTGTCCTGTCACCAAGATCATTACCATGATACCGTGATTGAGCTCTGTTCCTCTATTTTTCATAAAAAAACCAATGTCTGACTCATCTTCCACAAAATAACATCGGTACGACAGGGGAAGGGCTTAGTTGTGTGGTGAAGGAAAAAACTATTAGCCTCTTTTATTACGGCTTGGTTGTTTTCTGTCATAACAATTTCCCAAAGTAAAGTGTAACTACCCTGGGGGGTGGTGGTGGGGGAAAGACAGTTGTAATTGCCTATTATTCACCAGTAATTAATTATAATCAGTGGCAAGAATAAATCATTGAAAATGAGGCTTCTTTCACGTATGTACATGATTCACTTGCAGGCTGCAACTGAAATAAGCAGTGATTCATGGCACATGAAGTTGGAATTAATTAGAGAATCCCTGGTCCGCCACAGCCACCCCTGTTTTCTCCAGACATTCGATGGTTTTGGAAAGATAATAGCTATTGGCACAAACAGTGGCGCAATAGATCCATAACCAGGTTTTTCCCCTTTCTCCAGACACTGTTGCAACAGTGCAGAGCTTTGGAACATGGAGAAGCCCCGGGACGGGACGGGATGTTTTTCGTGACATAGTTTCCATCCTGCCATCTCTTGGTTATTAATGGCAATTTTCGGTGTAAACAGAGGTATATCTGGACCGAGGCCTGTCACATCTTGCATCTCAGCAAACTAAAAATGCTCCAGGGCCCGGGAAGCTCAAAGGGGCTGTGACGGGTAGAAAGGGGAGAGAGGCCATATGATATCCGTGTGTGGATGTGGCACTTGGGGACGTGGTTCTGGTGGACTTGGCACTGCTGGGTTAACGCTGGGACCTGATGATCTTTGAGGACTTTTCCTGCCACATTTGAAGCACAGAAAGGTCTGTGGCCTTAATCAAGTGTGATCAGACCTCAGACGCTGCCCATACTCTGCTCCTCCAGGTAACACCAGGCAGATAAAGTCCCTTCTGGGAAAGAGAAAGCAGCAAACCAGAAATAGTTGTGCAGCTCAGCCTTTAGGTCCCATCCCCCTGTGCACCCCTAATAATCCCTGAAGATGCTGTCTTGGGAATAATCTAGCAATTAAAAGAAAGTATTGAGGTTTGATTAAACTTGCCAATCAACCAGAAATGAGTTCTCCTTATCAAGAGGAGCTGGATTTGATTTTCCCACTTGGAAACGAAGGTTAAAGACTCTTGTAGAATAAAATTTTAATTAAGAAAGGAGATTTGGATTAGTATGTGAGGCAGATAGAGAATGAAAGGTCCTCAAAAATCATCTGAGTATGATTCACAGGAAGAGAGGAACCTAAATATGGGAACAGATTTATTTATTTATTTATTTATTTTTTAAAGAAAAGAAAAGCTATATGGTGCTAAATCTCATGGGTAGAAGAAGCACAGGAGGGATTTTTATGAGAACAGGATGCCTCTATTCAATCCACTTTCCTGCTTATGATATTTAGTCATTTCAGATATTCAAAGTCTGGTCAGAAAGTACAGGCATACACTGTGGGGCATTAGGAAATCCTCAGGATTTGAATGCTTGATTCTCATAAATTTAGGTAGCAGAGGAACAAATGGTTTTTCTGAGAGATTTGAAAAAAAACCCCACTTTCTGGCTGTGTTGGTGGCACACCAAGGTTGGTGTCTCAGGGATTCATAGTAAAATAATTTCCATTTTTATTTTCTTATGGGTAGCTTTATCTTATTTAGTGTTGCTTGGGGAACAGGAAGAAGTTGAAAATATACACAAGAAATCAGAATTTGTGAGCGTGCTCTGCTCTGCACCTTGACTCAGAACAGCAGGAGTTGCCAGCAGGTAAAAAAAAAAAAAAAAAAAAAAAGACAAATTGCATTAGAATAAAGAAGCTACAATCCAACAACGAGCTTCTTAAAAAAAGTTTGATCCCGCTAAATAACTTCCCATGCAGATTAGGACAGTCTGTGCCTGATGTGCTTTGTGGCATTTTGAGTTTGGCTCCTGAGGCAGCATCTTGTCCCCACGTGAAATGCAGGGTTACACCTGGGCTGCCTTTTATGATGGTCTGTGAGAAACGAGGCTGGACGCAGGGGGATGCTGGCTGGAGGACAGCAGTGCTGCTCGCTGTGGAGACTGCAAAACAAATCTGTTGTCACTCCAAAATTCTTCCAGCTGGGGGATGTTGAAATCCATGCTCCGAATTCTTGGGTATTTCTGCAACGTGCCCAAAAATACAGTTTTCCGTGGAGCAAACTGGCAAATATCACAAGGCAACGTGAAACCTCATAAGAACGTACCGAATGGCCCATGTCAATGGAAAAGTACTTCACATGTTGCCAGAGATATTTTGAGGCAGAAATGAAATAAAAAAAAATAAAAAAATTCCAAATCCCAAACTCCCAAACAAATAATTTCCCATCCACTTATAGTTCCTTAGTGCTTCCCTCTGAAAAAATTGCAGGAATCAAACCCAACAGATATAATTAATCCCATATTAGCAACATGGGAGGATGCTGCCAGAGCAGGCAGGGGTAGGTGTGCCACCAGCACCCTGACACAGGACTGGAAGGTTTCTGCCACGCTGAGGACTTGCTTTTTAACTTTCTTCTTGTAGTATTCTTCTACTCAGTCATTGGTTTCTCCACTGAGTACACTGCCATCCCAAAAATCGTGTTTTTTCCTTATCTGTCTGCCTGACCAGATTTCTGGGCATTTGTTTTATATCAGTATAAAATTTGCCCATCAAAAAGCTACAGGAAATATTCAGCTTTATAGCTGAGAAAACTGTTGGTCATTTGTTGGGATCTAACCTAGAAGAAGGAATTTTTCCCTGCAGAAATTATGCTTTGAAGTCTCTCAAAATATTTTAATGGTTTTAGCGGAGGCTTCATCCCAGGGCTGCCTCAGCCCTCACAGTAGGAGAAATGGGCTGCTCCTTAAATCCCTCCAGACAGAGAGCTGTGGTTGGGGAATGGGGGCTGGTTTGGTTTCCCCTCATTTTGGCTGTGGTGCTCACAGCTCAGCCTCTCTGCAGAGTTGTTCAGTGCACCAAGATGCAGGAGGGCTCTGGGGTTGGCTTTCTGAAGGCTGAGGCAATTCACTCTGGCTCACCATCCAACCAAACGGGGATGGGGAGAAGCTCTCCCCAGCCCCAGGGGACAGCAGCTCCTCTCTGGCCTCAGCAGGAACAGCAGCACTCAGCACTCCCTCCGAGGCCACTCGTATGTGCAGCTTAGAGAATCACACAGTCATAAAGCTTGGAAAGGATCTCAAAGACCATCAAGTCCAACCCTTAACCCAGCACTACCAAGCCTAGCACTAAGCCAGGTCTACAAGTGCCACATTTACATGTTTTTTTGAACACTTCCACAGATGGTGATTTCACCACTTCCCCAGTCAGGACATTCCAATGCCTGAACGCCCTTTCCATGAAGAAATTTTCCCTAATATCCAATCTAAATTCCCTGGGGCAACTTGAGTCTGTTCTAGCTTGTCCTATCTTTTGTTACCTGGGAGAAGAGACCAACCTCACCTGGCTCTCCCCTCCCATCAGGGTGTTGTAGAGAGTGAGAAGGTCCCCTCGGAGCCTCCTCTACTCCAAGCTGAGCGCCCCCAGCTCCCTCAGCCCCTTCTCATTGTACTTGTGCTCCGGACCCTTCCCCAGCTCCGTAGCCCTTCTCTGGGCACATTCCCATTCCTCTTGTTACATGCTGTTTCTTCATATGTAAACCCTGGAATTTAATCCCGCAGCCTAAACAACAGCCATGAATCTGCAGGCCCATATAGACTTTCCTTCTTGACTCACATTTGTTTTCCTTTGATGATTGTTTTAGATGCATCTGTGTTTGCTTTAGGACCCAGACAGAGCTATGTACTCTTAGCAGACTCTGGGGCTCATCCTGAGGTCTTCCATGTGTTGTTTTCATTAACATCCTGGTTGTATCCTGCAGAATTAAAAATATGCAGTATTGGAAATACCATGTGGCCAGCAGGATCATACATTTGTTTTGTACAACCCAGCAGTGGGGTTCCCTTTTTCTGGGAACGCTTTGTACTGGGAAAAGTAGTGCCAAGGCAGTGAGATTGATTTATGTCACCAATAGAAACCAAACACTCATCGCAACATTTCACAAACAGCAAACAGCTCCAAGGGCCTTGGTACAGAGGTGACTAATGCTGCTGTCCCTGAGTCCCCACAGCTCCCTCCCTCTGGCAACAGGCACAGGGAACGAAGTCTGGACACACTGTGCCACCCTGCATGGGGTCAGGGTTCAGGCTGGGCTGGTTATCCCACCTGCAAGTCTTTCTTTCGAGCGTGGTGGCGAATGAAGTGATACGAGATATTTTTAGGAAGCAAAGGAACACAACGGATTAAAGGATGTAGAGTTTTTATATAAAATAACTAAAAAATCCACCCTGCCAGTAACCTGGGAAAGTAAAACTGGGGCCAGACACTCACCTTGTTCCTGCAGTCAGGTCTCTGTGGTCCTTAGATGCGTGGTGGTGGCTGCAGCTGACCACAGGCTCCCAGGGTAGTTAAACCCTCAGTGGCCACTGTAGCCTTTCTTACATTTTTACATTAATCCATTTGTCTCACTGCCAGGATGATATACATTTTCCCCATCCTGATTTTCCTCATCCTGGCCGTTCCACCCTCAGAGATTTAATCCCCCTGTTAGTCCCTACACTCTTTGTCTATAGGACTGGACTCATGCAAGGCTTTGGGTGGTTTTGCCTCCTACTATTGATCCTAGTCCAGCTGCCTGGGAAAAAAGCTCTACAAGTCCAATGTGCCTGGACTTGCATTGCAGCAAATGGCTCTGCACCACCAGAGAGGATCAGATCAAAGTGCACATCCCAGGCCAGGGCTCCTTCCCAACTTGCTGCCTGTGAATTAATGCACCACGTATAGACACCGAGCTCTACCTAACTCAGTCAAGATGTGGTGTCTGCATCTCTGAGAACACCACATGTGTTCATTGTATTTAATATAGTCACATCTTAGCTCATAATATCAGAGATCAAACCCTTCCAGGTGACCACAGAGCAGCAAGAAGGGGCTGTTTGCTGGCGGGTTTCCTCTCCCTGTGCCGAGCGGTGTCTGTTGTGCAGCCAGGGCTCAGATCCGCCGGGTCCCTGGAGCCTCGGCTCCGCAGATGGAAAGGGTGGGCAGGGCTGTCTCCTCCTGGCCACATCAAAGCCCTGTGAACATCTGCGGGGGGTGGTCAGTGCAGCCCTTCTTCTCTCCCAGGCTCCGGGGGCTGCCCACCCCCAGCCCCGGCACGAGCTCCGTGCGCGACCACAAACCTGGCCACGCATCGCGGGCATCAGGAATATATTCCTGAGATGGGAAACATAAGGATTTAAGCAACAGGTGCGGGTGCTGGGGAAGCATTTTATACAGCCAAAACTTCAGAACACAAAGAAGCACCTTTCTTCTCTTCGGTACTTGTATTTGATCTTCTTTTTTTTCTGAGATTTGAAATTCCTGCGGGATTTTCTGCTCGGAGCACAAGGGTGAAAGAACAGCACCTAAACAACCATTAGGTTTGCCATGCCTGTGCTGAGCGAGAGGTCAAGGAAGTGCCATAACATGATCTAATTCACTGAATGATGTGACTTCCACAGCTCTAATAAGTATCATATAATTCCAGAAGTGGATGTAAGCTATTAACCATGCCGAGGTAGGAAATCCAGGGATCAGGAATTAAGTGACTGTATTAAACATTTTACCTGAGGTTCAGATGTCACATGGAAGAACACAGAGCCTTGAAATGAGATCCAGACCAGCTGATGGCTTGGATGGGGCCCTGGGCAATCTGACCTAGTGGGTGGCACCTCTGCCCATGTCAGGGGATTGAAACTAGAGATCTTTAAGGTCCCTTCCAAGCCAAACAATTCCGTGATTTTATGATTCTGTGAAGCAAGCAGTTTGCACATCACTGGAACCACACTGATTGCTCCAACAGGGAATGTGGCACTTCCAGGTGTTGTTGCAGGAAAGGAAAATAGCTGTTGCAAGAGACCTATATTCAGCATTTCTGATCAGAACAGCATGAAAAGATATCCTTTCACTCACAAGCCTGAAGAGAACTAAGTGGCTTTTGCAAAATGCTCACCAAGAAGCCTGCAGAGAGAAATCCAGCTCAAGGGAAAATCCACAGGGGAAAACCATGACCCAGTAAAGGCAAAGGGATAGTAAAAGGAAGGTGTATTTGAGCAGTGTTGCACACTCATGTGCCAGAGGCTTTTCTTCGCTTCTGAGGCAGCAAAAAGATGGTTTTAGCATTTTCTGACATTAATTGAAAATGCATTAGTGGCTGAGAGCAAACATTAGATCTTGGTCTTGAGAAATTTCCCTTGCCACAAACATAATTGTAATAAAAACTGAAACACCCAAATAAATGTTAGAACATTTAAAAATCATAAAGCCTTCCCTGTTTACACTTTTCTTCTGCAATAAATTAAAAGCATGAGAAATTTCCCCTGAAGACACAAACATTAAGAAATCATTCGGCAAATGGCTTTTTTTTTTTTTCAGGCCTGGCATCTCTAGCCTGGGGAGAGCTTTGGAAAGGTCACGGGAATTTGTCCCATGGACCGCCTCTCTTGAAGCCTAGGGGGGTAAATCTGTGGATCTGGGGCACGGTGGCTCTGGGCTGGCAAGGACAAGAAGGCAGATTGCAGGAATGTTGCCTGCTCCTTGCCAGGTGAGTTGTGCCACCTCCTCACCTTTAGCACGTGCATAGACACCTTTGCTCCAGGAGGCACCTGAGAGCATGTTTAAGTCTCATTTCCCAGGAATTTAAGTCCTTTCCTAGAGATCTCTCCTGAACAGTGGCCAGGAATGATGACACAAGCCTGTTGTACTGACTTGGGCAGAGACAGGAGCACACCCTGGGTGCCAGGAAGCCTGAGAGCGCCAGCAAGTCTGGCCCCTCAGGCTCCCCTGCTCTGAGGATGGACAGACTCTGCCCAGCAGGTCCGAAGGAGGCAGCAGGTTTCACACCCTGCCTTCCCAGCACACAACCCACAGCTCACAGCACCAGCCTTGGCACATTCCCCTTCAGCAGGACAAAATGGGATATGCAGGACAGACAAGAACCGAGGTGTTCAAAGCTTACATTTGGCAGGCTCCGTGCAGATCGTGGAGCTCATCTTTAGGTGCCTGAGTTCAAAAAAACTCATCATCTCTGCATGTACCATAATTTCTTCTGAGTAAATAATTTCTTCTCGGAGGCAGAAGGTCCCTCCTGTTTCAGTCAGAGGGGCCTGTGCAGACTCTGAATCTTTGTGCCTCTAAATTGTCTCTCTCTCACAAAAAACATGGGGATGTGCAGACACATTTTTACCTTTACTTCTCATGGGTGCTAAGCTAAGGCCCCAGGAGTGCTGGGTTTCATGAAGGATCAAGTGTTGCAGTGTGAGAAATAAAATACCCCGCCCTAAGACATTGCTCATTGTCCCCTTCTTGGTGGTGGCTGGCTCTTTGTTGTTGCTGCCAGACATTAAAATGCTGCTGCATTTCTACCCTGTTCAGGATTGGTGTCCCTCAGAGTCCCAAACACATGTGGGGTTCCCTATCTTCAGTGAACTTTTTATGGGGGAAGTATTAAGATGCAGTATTATGTGTCAGAGCACCAGAAAGGATATTCTGTGCCCAGAAGGGAAAAGAAGGGTCATTTCAAATAAATAATTGCCAGACTCTGTATCATCCATAAACCCACACATTCTCCATGGGGCAAGGGTGGAACTGTAATCCCCCTGAGAGTGACAAGTGTGGTCTTCCCGTGGCAGGCAAACGTGGGCCCAAGTTTCCTAAAAGTCATTTGTTTTGTCATTTTTGACTTAGTGTGAGGTTGAAAAACTGTTGCAGCTGTTTTCACCCCTGTGGACTCGCACTACCACATGCTCGGGGAGGATGGCCTGCGTGAGACTGAGAGCCAGGGGTGCGCCACCAGGGCTGCCAGAGATGGCCACCGAGCAAAGCACAAGGTGGAATGTCTTCTCACAACCCCCAGCTCTGGGATTCTTTCTCAGTTACCTCCCAGGCAGGAGCTGGAATCTCAGCATATCGCACTGGGTGTAACCTGTGGAAACCCCTTCCTCAGCAGACAAGGGGATTCAGTCGGGCTGTGATGTGGGCTTCGAAGCCCCCTGGCTTAGGAGGACCTCCCTTCTTGACTGAACAGAAGAAAAACATGAAGCAGAGCCAAAAAACCCCTGGTCCTCATTGCAGGCAGAAGGGAAGTGTCACAGACCCACAAGTCATTGCAAAAACCAGGTAAATAAATAAGAGGTCCAAAGCTGCCTTTTATTTTCTGGTGGAGCAAGACAAAATCAAGTGTCTGTGCAACCGAAGAGTGAAAGCTAGTTGTATATCCATTCACACTAAAGAAAGGATTTAAGTTCAGCCAAGGTCTTCTTCTAGCTCTCTAACAGCACTGATTTCCACTCAGGGAGAACAAATACAGCTTTGCTCACGTAAGAATTATAATGCCTCAGTCTTTTCTTGAGCAACTTTGCCACACATTAGCCAGAGGCAGAGAGCTAAAGCTTGTGATGGAAATAACTCTCAGCAAGAACAAGTGCTTGAGGGGCTTAGAAATGTGATTTTATTAACTTTCTGTCAGTTTTCAGCACAGGATAAATGTCCACTTAAGAGCATTAGTGATGAATTCCCTCAGAAGAGACATTTGCAGGACTTTGCTCTTCCCAATCTTCTCACCAGCTGCTCGGTAAAAGAACACACAGTTCAAGGGCTGTGAAAGGATGGAAGTGGAGGCAACGTGCACCAAACCTGTCAAGGGTTCTGTTTCAGCTCCATTTGCACTGAGTTTTCAGCAGCTGATGCTCAGAGCAGGAAGGGGAACAGCACTCAGGGCAAGGAGGGGCTGTGAGAAATCCCAGGGTCGAGCAGGCACTCACTGGACAGTTCAAATTGTTTGTTTTGAGAAGGAGGCAGGAGCCTTGTTTGCACATCAGGGATGTTCATAAATGGGAGCGCAGGGTTTGGCACAGCACGGACAGAGATGGATCCCACCTGCAGGAATGTGAGTCAGGTGTGAGGAAAAGATGGTTTTAACAGGCTAAGCTTAACACTGCTGAGTTAAAGCTTGTATCAAAGCTCACTGAGAGCCTGGACACTGGGAAATAGGGACAGTCTGTTCATTTATTATGTGCTTAATTGATTAATTTCCTGGCTGAAAGAATAAAATGGGACCTGAATCCCACCTGGGGTTCCGGGTGCTGTAACTGACCCCAACATTCAGGACTTTCACCTTGAAGATTGTGCCATCAGTCTGTAAAATTTACATTTAATTAATGGTTGATGCTCCCCACCCTGGCCAGCCAAAAGCCAGGATGGTGCCCCAGGAACAAGGGTGAAATATCTCCTCAGAGCATCGTTGGAAGCAGGAGCTGGGAGATAATGTCAATGCCCCCAGTGACTCCTGTGCCACAGTCAGGAGATCTTCTCTTGGCACCAGCTCCACATCCCCATCTCCTCTCAACAGCAGAGGTTTTGTATTCCCAGATGTGCTTCTGGAAAATCCATCTTTGCTAAATTTCCAGAGGACCCAGCAGACACCATGGAAGGTCGCTGGTTCCTAATGGCAGAGCACAGAGAAATATGGGACCGTGCTGTGCCAAGCCATGAAACCTGTTAAGACTCCTTCAGAGATTCCCAAAAAGTAGAGCAGAAATGCACGTCCACCAGCCCGCTGTGATGGGAGGACCAGGGTGGTGGGGAGAGGACAATCCATGGTCTGTCCCCACACAAGGACCACAGAGGGAAGGGAGGGCTTTAACCCCCCGAATTCCCTTCTGCCCTGGTAGAACACCCTGATCTTGAAACACTCTTCTGACATTCAAAGCCCTTCATCTGTTTATTTTTAACAGCTAACATTTTCTGAACTTAAATGTCATCTCAGCTGGATTCCCAGAGCTTAAATCATTCTGGTCCCATAACCACTCTTTTATGCTTATAGCACATATTTTGAATTAGCTAAATTAGATTTCACTGGGTTGTCAGGGGCTGTCAGTTGTGATGCTTTTGACTTCCAGTTGCAAAATGTGTGCAGGTTCAAGGGGTAACAGAGTAAGAGGATATTTAAAGTATGAATTAGACTTTCAACAGACAAAAAATACTCAGAAGATGGGACTCCTAAGTGACTTTAGATATGCAGCCATAATTAATACATGCATTTGATTTCTCTATACATATATAGGGATTTTTAGGAGGCTGGTTTCCATGGTAACTTCTTTACTGCATGGTCCGTATGTTGCTTCTGAAATTCTTTTTTTCCTCAATGGAAAATTACACCCATGGACATGGATGGCATTTGTAAATCTCCTAAAAAAGCAGTCATTTTCTTTTTCTTCCTAAATGCCATCAGCTGTGTAATGGAAGTCTTTGAAGTTTGATTCTCCCCGTTGTCAGTTCACCAAGCAAGAGACGTGAACTGCATCCAAACCTTCCCTCTCTGCCTCCAAACCTTTGCCTTGCCTTGCTGGAATTCTGCCTGACAGCAAATTCCCCGACTTTGTCATGGGTGAGTGTGAACTCACTTCTCTGGGCATGGATGTATTTGGACTGGAATGGCTTCCCACTGCCAGAGGGCAGGGTTAGATGGGATATTAGGAATGAATTCTTCCCTGTGAGGGTGGGGAGGCCCTGGCACAGGTTGCCCAAAGAAGCTGTGGCCGCCCCATCCCTGGAAGTGTCCAAGGCCAGGTTGGATGGGGCTTGGAGCAACCTGGGCTAGTGGAAGGTGTCCTCATGGTGGGGGAGTTGAAACAAGATGGTCTTTTAAAGTGCCTTTCAACCCAAATCTTTCTATGATTCTATGAAAGGAAACCAGTATTTCTGAATGCAGAAAGGAAGCTGGTTCTAAAAATTGCTGTGGAGCCGAATTGTTGTCTTCCCCTGTAGCTCAGTACGTCAAAGTTGTACAAAACCAAAGATCTCGGGAGCAGAATCAGCTCAGCTCCGGGGAACACCAGCTCTGCTCCCAGGGTGGACAGAGCAGCAAATTAGAGCCACCCATAGGTACACCAGTACTTTCTATGTTTTTTTGTTGGTTTTAAATCTTCAAACAGTTCTTTCAAGGTTTTAGCATTTCTGTATTCATCTGTTGTGGATGGGGGGGAAAAAACCCCAAACCCAGCTACCTGCACTGTTGCAATCAATTGCTTGGCCTGGTCTGTTTTTGAAGTTTGAGCCAAGGGATTAGGAATCCACAACAGAAAACTCCAGCACTGGGGCTCATGGAGCAATTCCCAGACTGGCCTGTCTGGTGTGTCCACGCTCAGACTGTGCCTCAGCATTGCATTGCTGCCACCAGCCCTGAGCACAGGCACATCTGCAAAATATGGATTTCACTGGGACTGGATTAGGGCTGGATTTAACTTTGTGTATTTGAAGTTTACCAAAAGCCCAGAGACATTTAAATGCATTTTTAACCTTATTTTTCCCAGCAATTCTGATTAATGGCTCTGGCTTGGAAGCAACTGCCTTTATATACCTAAAAAGTCCATGAATGTTGGCTTTGCAGAAGCCTTACACAGCTGCACTTCTATTTCACATTGGAATGGTTTGACACCTCAGCAGTATAAAGTTATAGGTTTTATCCCTAAAACTTCCCAAATGCAGTTTCCATTATTAACACAATTGTGACAGCCATAGTTTGTTTATATTGCCTCACCTGGGGCACATAAACTTAAAGGACTGAAAATGCCTCCCTGCAATAAAAGAATTTTATATAATTGCTACCTCTTGCTGTAAGGGACAGCTGGCCTTTGAAAGTTGGGAACTCATTTACGTCATTGAAGTAAAATGTAAGCCTGGGGTTTAAATGACTGTAATTTATGTCTCTGAAGCTCAAAATATAAATATGGTTTCCAAAGGGCAAATACCTTTCCAAACAAACTAATACTCATAATTCATCTCGGAGAGTGGATATGTCTACAGTCTCCTTACAGGAGGCTTTCAATGGCTGTTGTTGTTTTTCTTTTGATACTTATTTTCTTATTATCTCTAGTTTGCTATTCCCAAGGTTGAAATTTCTATTGACACCTTCCTAATTCAGCTGTTTTTAGTATTTCCCATCCACATCCCCGTGCAGTCACCAGGGACTCAACCCAAAGCTGCCACCCAATTGTCACGGGGGGCTCTGACCAGTCCCGCCCACCAGGCACATGTGGCAGTGTCTGGGTCACTGAAGCCTCTTGAGAGCACTAAAAATGACTAATTTTTTGTGGCTGGACAAAAATCAGTGAGTGGAATAGCCAGAAATCACCCTGCAGTTCTTGTGCTGAGGATTTTCTTGTCACTGTCTCCCAGCATGTGTCTGAACATCATTTATATATTTTGGGTTTAGGGCCCCATTCCAAACAGCTGTTGCTTGTTTAGCTGTTTAATTTTTTTTTCCCCCTTGTTTTTCATTTATAACACTGAAAATCTCCCTGGACTGGGCCGACACCAAAAATGTTTGTTCTAGTCTTTGGAGGGAAGCACCCACCCATGCTCCATGCTTTTATGATTTACAAATTCACCAACATTTATTATGGCATTGCAAAACAACAGTGACAAAAAGAAATTCAACCACAGCTCCCTCACAGCAAATTCCAGGCTCAGGGCTCCTCTGCAAGCTGGAATCCCATCGTCATGGGGGAGCCTGCATCCATTTAGATGCTTTATTTCCAAATCTCATTTCTGGTATGATCATGCTCTGCCTTGGCTCCGGCCAGCGTTTGTCATTTGCTTCTAATATATGTTCAGATATAGCCATGACATAAAACCAGTTAATCTCATTTTCATAGTTTTCGGGAGTTTGGTTGTGCTCAGCGGAGAGGAGCAAACGGCAGATTTTCTCAGTCTTGGGTTGTGTAAGTGTGAACACTGAAATCAGGTTTCTAGTGCAAGGAGACCGTGTCAGGTGAATCCAAATTTCACCTGAGCACTGTGTGGGCGAACCGGATTCCTTCCCTAAAAACACTTCTTTTGGGTAAAAGTGAGCACAACTGCAGACAAAGTATATCCAGCTAAAATGAGGCTGGATGCTCAGGTCCTGCTTGCGTTTCACTGGAGCTTTATTTAATGGATTAGCCTGGTGTTTGGGAATGCTGTGGCTCACTAGGGACCTGCTGTGGGACAAAATGTTCCTTCTCCATAGAGGTTTTCCCCCGTCATGGGGAGATCTGGGCACACACACACAGAGGGAGGGAGGCAGGTGGGATGGTGGCCGTGTCACAGGCCCTCGGCACTTCGCAGTCTGACCCTTCATGATGGATTATTTTCCCTTCAGAACCATAGTGGGGAGTACTGAGGCGGGAATTTGGGAAAGACACAAGAAGTGGCTTTAGCAAATGCGTTCAAGGCGTGCTCCCGAGCAAGAAGGGGAGCCTGAACGCAAGCCCAGTCCTTCCTTCGCAGCACAAGTGCAGCCCCCGGGATGCTCCGTCGTGTCCCGGGAATGTTCTTCCTGGACGCGCTGCATCCACCTCCCTCCGCTCGCTGTCCCCGTCCTGCCGGGACCGTCCCATTCACTGGGCTGGCTGAGCTGCAGGGACACCCCGCTCTGGAGTCACAGAAGGAGCAGGACCAAAGGGCAAGACCCTTTCCCCCCTGGTTTTTGGAGGAGCAGAGCCGCTGCAGCTGCTGCTGCTGCGGGGAATAGCGGGTGTGTGGATGGGACACCCGTGTCAAAACCCCGCAGCCTGATCCCAGCCTGCCCCGAGGGCAGCTGTGGACCCAATTCCCAGCTGCACCGTCAGAACTCTGTCAGTGGTGAAAGAGCAAAATGCCAAACCAAGGAGCTGCTGCACCCACGGGTCGTTCGCTGACAGGAAAATAACAGGTGCCAGATCACAGGATCCCAGAATGGCTTGGGCTGGAAGGAATTTTAGAGCTCTCCCCGTTCCATGGGCAAGGTCACCTTGCACTAGACCAGGTTGCTCAGTGAAGAATATATTCCTTAAAACAAATGGAATGGTGAACTGAACAATCCAGAATGAACCACTGGTCACTGCCATGTGTGTGCACAGAGGTGGTGATAGAGCTGGCAACCCAAAAAGCATTTTCCTTCCTTATTCCCCTTGCAGGGCTGGATGTCAGAGGATGCAGAGGAAATTTATATTTCTGAGAGGACACTGTACTGAGGAGGTTGTCCCTTCCCATTGATGGGACTGAAGGAGGTGACTGCCATGATCAGGGACTGCTATCAAGGTCCAGACAATATTTTCCAGTCCTCTGGTACCTTTTCTTCTCTACCTGCTCAGAAACAGCTGCAGTTGCCGAGAATTCAAAGCCCAGCCCTTCAGATGTAACGCAGTTGAAATGTCTATAAACACCTTGAGTCTCTTTAGAGATGTCTGTGCTTGCCAAAGTCTGCAGCTTACTGGTGTGTCTCATTATTCATGGTGCTTCCCCCCTCCTGCAGCCCATGATTATGTGAGAACTGCAGGAAAAAAACCCACGTTTAAAGACTTCAGTACAACCTCAATGCCTTAACTGAAAAAGAAGTTGAAGAAACTCTAATTTAATTAAAAAGTTGAAAACCTTTGATATTGTTTAAGATGACCTCAAGACTTGGAACCTGTCTGCAGCTTCTTTCCAGCATTGGCTGGGAAAAAATTCAGATATTGAATAATAATGAAATATTATCTGATAGTTTTTCCTTATTTCTTTATATTAATAATCCAAGAGCACCAATTGCTCAGCTGAAATCTGCTGAACAATTATCACCAGATTCAGTGTTTTATGGCTGAAATAAATCTGATTAGAAAACAGGGAAAAAAAGTCAATAAAACCAGCGGCATGAGTCACCATGATAAAAATTCACTGATGGAAATAGGTTGCTTATAGAAGTCAAATTCTGGTTTTGAGTAAAATACATATTGCACAGCTGACCAGGGATCCACTAAAATGGATCCAGGCTATCAATCAGCAAATATCTTCTGTGTGTGTGTGTGTTGAGGATGACAAGATACTTGATCTAGAAGAGCTCCAAGGATATATAAGAGGCAATACTTTCTTGGATTTTGACCATAACAGAAATTAATTTTCTCTTCTTTTTCAGGGCTGGGTCTCCCACGGTGTGGTCTGGGGGCTGCAGAGCTGCACAGCATCATCCAGCACGGCAATGTCCTCCTAAGTGACAGGTCCTGTGCCCAGGTATGTCTAGGTAATGTTCGACATTCCTGAGGGCGTTTTGGTTTGCCCCATGGAGTGGAGCTGCAGTACATGAACTGGGTGGCTTCTGGAGGACACGAAACCAGATAATTGTGCTCCAGCTCACCTAAAGATCACTTAATGCCAGGGCCAATCCCCCTGGAAGCCCCCAGCATGGACAGCTAAGGCTACTGCTGCTGCAGCCACTGCCCACAAAAGTGCTCAAGGAGCAACAACCCACCCCCAGCTCACGGGGATTCCGTTCTCCTTTCTCCAGCAAGGTTATTCCTGTCAATACCAAGCAAGAAGAGACACTTATCATTTTAGGGACTTTTCCACCATTTATCTTCCCATCCCCTCTGTCCCCTGCACAGGTGTACACTTGTTACAGTCACTTTTCTCCGGGGAAAGAACCCGTTTTCCCGGGGGACAGGAATGCTGACCGGCATGCCTTCTGCTCCAAGCATCCATCAAACCCAGCCTCTGTGTCCCCTGGAGCCTTAATTTTCCTCTTGACAGCAAACACAAATGACTCCCCCAGGGCTGTTTGCTCATGTCTACTCAAGGTTCCTGTGACATTTCTTGAAGATGACCTGGTTTTTAAACACACAATGAGTTTTCTTTCCACTGCCACCTACCACTGTGAAGGTGGAGATAGATTTGCTTCGAGAAAACCTTATGGTGCCAATCCCTGCTACATCCTCTCTGCTTTCTGCTCCAAGGCTGCTTCTGCTTCCCAGATGTTTCCAGCTGTAATACTTTTCCTGCATTTGGGGTTGTCCTGCACAGATACAGTGGTATTTCATTTGAGGTGGAACAACCAAAAGAAAATATGTTCTATTTTTCAGTATTTTTTCAATCCAAGTTTTTCCCAACTCACCCTGAAATCTGCCTTTTGGCTTCCCCACCGCCACACCACCAACTCCCAAATGGTGAGGAGTATTCCCATGAATATTCTCCTGTCTCTAGGATGAGCTCACTCTCTCTGGTCTCCACTGAATCAACAACATGAGAGGTTGGGAGATGCTGTCTGAATCATCAAATGAAAGGCAAGGGTGGTTTGTGAGTTGTTTAGGATGATAGTTCCACTGGGTTGTTCCAGGTGATGCAAGGAATCATGTGACACTGGGAATATTTGCTGTCAAGACAGCACATAGTAATCACCAACTTTGCCAAAAGACAGTTGGACAAATAATCTCCCTCAGAGTAATTACTTTTAGGCTTTTAATAGATTTTAAGATTTTTTTGGATGCCTTATTTATAAGATATTTCTGGAAACGACAGCTAAGTTTGTAAGAGTCTCAAAGACAACTTCTTTCCCCGTTCTGGGAAGAGAGCAAAGCAATGGTCACCCACTGCCAGCCCCTCACAGGTAGATTATCCTCTGCAAAACAGTGCCTTGAGCACTACTCTCCTTCTCTCCAGCCACATGGAATGGACCTGAACCCCACATGCCCCCCCTGGGGAGGCAGGTAGGCAACACAAGGAACCAGGAGCTGGTTTTGTTATTGAAATCTTCATGATGAGGCACGCAGAGAAATAGGGACAAAGCAGCTTCGATTCCCCCGTTTTCTCATTTTGGAGAGCTTGCCTTTGCAATATAGCTCTTTAATGCCATCCTTGATAAAAATGTCCTTCCCTTCACTCCCCTCCTCCCAGAAAAAGCTCCTTGCAGCATCATCCCTGGAGCTCCGGGTCTTGCGCTGGAAATACCAAACACCCTGATTTGCAAGGAGCACTGCCAGCCCTGGCTACGATCAAACCCCATAAAAAAACGGAGGGGCTCTCTGGCCAGATCCATTTGGATGTTGAAAGAGGGAAGAATGTGGTTGCCACTTTCCAGTTTCTCTTGGCACGAGGATTTTCCAATCAGCCAGGACATCCTGAGGATGGGAAGGAGCGCCGGACCACCTGTGTGCTGGCTGTGCTCAGCAGCTGACACATCCCTGCAAGCACTAGCCTTTCCATACACAGCCCGGAGGTTGCACAGAGCCTTTTTGATCCCACCTCGATGGCCCCAGGGCTGCCATGGAACCTTCTTCTTCATCGGAACGAGCTCCTCGCTCACACAAATCATGGAATAGTTTGGGTTGGAAGGGACTTTTAAAGGTCATCTAATCCAACCCTGAAATGAAAACGATGCAATCCAGGCACTCTACCATACAAACTCCCTGTTGGATGCAATAATCACACCCTGGATAGCCCTGAGTTACTGTGCAAATAGAAAAAACCTCTCTAAATCCCACTGCTTTGTCCTTTTATCGTTTATGTATGTGGCTGCTTAATATATATTGAATAATTTTAAGCAATCCACATGCCATAACATGCCCCTGAACGTTTAGTTGAGCATCCCCAAATTTGCTTTGAATGTTTATCCCTCCACTTGTCAGGAACGTAAATGTTCTTTGACTTCGCCCTGTGCCTTTCAGCATTATTTTATGGAAATTCCCATTTCCTGCACTGAAAGAAGCCCTGATGATAATGAGAGGCTTGAAGCGTTTTGAACAAACAAACAAAAAAAAAAAGGCAGTTTGAGTCAATTCTGCATTTTGCTCTTAATCAAAACTAGTTGTGTGCATTTGCATCGACAACGAGCTGAGCACACAATGCTCCATATGGGCTTGGCTGCTGGCATTCAGGGAATGGCAGGAGCCACTGAAAAAGCTCCCAGGTTTTCAAAGATTTAGGGATGACCTTGTGAAAGTGTCATTTGTCACTGCCTTGTCCAGGACCACCAGAAAAACCCCTGGAAACAAAGCTGTGGAATTGCAGAGCCCAATTCTCACAGGCCAAAGCAGCACAGCAGCACTTACCGACCGAGAAACAGCAGGAAATAAGAAACTGGAAGCCTTTAATGGGGCCCCAAAAGATTTTCTTTTCATGATTCTTTATCTGGATATTGGTCTTCCACTTCAGATGTTACTCATTTTTTCTGGCACATTATTATACCAAGTCCACCATCAGTATGAATGCAAACAAGCCATGGTCCATTAACCTGGACACCTATTTGCAATTCTAAAGGGTCTGAAACACTTGGAAACAGCCGAAAAACTTTTACTGTTCCCCAGTTCAGGCCTGGACTCACAGAACCCCCTGCACGGTAATTCCAGTCGAGTTGCACCCAGGAGGGGGGATCCACATCCGTGCCATTTTAGGAGCAGGTCCCCATTTTTGAGCACGTTAACAGCACCCAGAAGGGCTGTGGTGCACAGACTTTGCAGGTCTGTTCTGCAGAGCATGAACAATTAGGAGAAGTAGGGACAGCGAGTCCCACAGGCGTCCCCAGACGTGCTGTCGTGAGTGGCTGGACAAGTTCTGCTCAGGAAGGATTTATTTCCACTCATTTTGGCCTTGTGGCTGTGAGAGGCTTGCGAAACCTTTCACCTTCTTTCCCTGGAGCCATATATATTTTATGAGAAATTTAAGAATTACCTCTTATTAAAATGGGGATAGTGTAATTACCAATAAAAAGCAGATGTTGTGGCATGACTAATGCTTGAAAATGTGTGTGCAGCAAGCAACAACGTACCGGCACATCCAGGCTTTTCACTGGGATAATAAACATTGTCTTTGCTGAAGCGAACTGGCCGAGTCTCAGAGGTCTGAAGTCACAGGGAAAACGCTGTGGAAAACGCTGAAAGGCTCCACAAAAGGGCAGCTCTGCTCCCACTGATCCCAGCACCAAAATGTAACTCCAGAAGGCTTGAGGGGGAGACTCCCCACCCCTGCTCACCTTGACTGCGTCAGGAGGGGTCCGGAAAGGTGTCCTGCGAAAGCACCCTGACTCTGTGCTGAGAGCATCCTTCCCCGACAGGCTGTAATGAGCCACAATTAGTGAGCTCCCTGACACCTCCAGCGCCTCTCAAGGGTCCACAACCCACCTGCAACAGTCAAGATCATTCCCTTGGATCCCTCCCAAGGATTTTGGCAAGGCGTACCGGGAGCCATCCGCGCAGGCTGACTTTTGAAACAGGAATGTGCAAATAGCATGTAAATGGAGTTCAACAAATCTGCTCAGGCAATCCCAGGGTTCACAAACTTCTCCTCAGCTCAAAACTTCCTCTCTCTTCCTTTCCTGAGAGGAGGTTGTGGCGAGTTGAGGGTCAGCCTCTTCTCCCGGGGAAATGGCCTCAAGTTGCACCAGGCAAGGTTCAGGTTGGATATCAGGAGAAACCTTCACTGGAAGAGTGGTTAACCGCTGGAACAGTCTGCCCAGGGAAGTGGTGGAGTCACCATCCCTGGATATGTTCCAAAGGCAAGTAGACATGGCATTTTGCAGTATGGTTCAGTGGGCCTGGGAGTATTCAGTCATAAGTTGGACTTGATGATCTCAGAGTTCTTTTCCAACCTTAACAATTCTATGATTCTATTACTTTTTGGCCTAAAAGAATCTTTAAAGACACACTCGGTTTGCAAAAGAGCCTTTGCAGCTCAGGAGGAGTGTTTGGGCGTAAATCTGGGGACACAGGGAGGATCTGTGCCTTGGATGGGGGAAGCTGCAAGGGCAGCAGGATCTGGAGGTGGGAGCTCAACATCCAGGGGTGCAGGAGAGCCTGGGACACCACAGCAGCCATGGGCTGGTGCTCAACCCTGCCTTCTCATCTTCAAATCCCATGTTTTGGAGTCTTTGAGTCCTCCTCTGTCCCAAAACCCATGCCCTGCCCAAAGCCCGGTGATTCAGGGGGCACTGGAGGCAGCAGAGACATCCCCATTACTTCCTTAAGTCCCTCCCACCTTTCCTCTGCTCACAAATGCCATATTTCAATTTACAGGGGGAAAAAAAGGCAAGCCTCCAAACGCTCAGGCTATTCTTGGCCCTGAGGGAGTGTGAGCTCACTGGAGGAACCTCCAGCCCTGTGCTGGGCTGTGCTGCAGCCTCGAGGGGTTTGTTCACGTCGCTTTGTACCAGCGTCAGCTCTGCCATTCTGTGGAATGAAACTAAGACCTGTGCATGAGCAGCCTTGACAGCAATTAGTGCTGGCAGAATCTTTGTGGTAATGAATTTCAATGATGCTGGGGGTTTTGGGTGCCTGAACACTTCATTAGCCGCTGGTATATCACACTGATGCAGCTCAGAAATCACATTATAAGAAACCACTTCTTACTGCAGGCAGCAACCAGGATAATAAATGGGATGAATAATAATACAGTCCATTCAAAATTGTTCCTGTGCTTTAGAGCTCTGGAATTTCAGTAAATAGATCAAATACTACGTAGGAATGAATCTTACTCCTATGTAGTATGAATTTCTCCATTACCTAAGTATTTATGAGAATTTTTAATGTATTGTCAGAGGAGCTGCTCCAATCTATTACACTTGCCAGTTAAACTCTGAAATACATACATGTTGAGGCAGTAATAAGAAAAATCATCTATGATTTAGTAAAAAACCGTTTTAAGTCTAAATGGAGGAAAATAGATGATAACTGTGCGAGATATCGCTATGTCTGCTTCTATATATTTACGGGATACATTCTTTTTTAAAGTATGGAAAGACATAATCTAGAAAATAACTCAAAAAGCACAACAATACATGGCTTAAAAATACTTTAAAAGGCTCAGCTGAGGCATTCTCATGCTTTCTTCTATGTCTACAAACCAGAAATGTACTATTATATGGGCAGATCATGGGACAGCAACTTCTTGCACAGGATGATAGTGATAGGACAAGGGGGAATGGTGTTAAACAAAGAAAGGAGACATTTAGATTAAATGTTAGGAAGCAGTTGTTTGCTCAGAGGGTGGGGAGGCCCTGGCACAGGTTGTCCAGAGAAGCTGTGGCTGCCCCATCCCTGGAAGTGTCCAAGGCCAGGTTGGATGGGGCTTGGAGCAACCTGGGCTAGTGGAAGGTGTCCCTGCCCATGGCAGGGGGTGGGACTGGATGATATTTAAGGTCCCTTCCAACCCAAACCATTCTGTGGTTCTATGATTATTTCACGGTAAAATGGAGTGTTCCTTATCACTGTCTTAGCAGGCATTAGTATGAAAATAAGAAAAAAAAGCATGAATCTGATGCTGTTTCAGTTAAAATTTATCCTTTGGAATGTGTCACTTTGGCTGCTGGTTGCTTGGTTGGGAGTCCCTCGAACAGGCTCTCCCACAGCAGTGAAGGAGGTGGAGGAAGGTGCTGTCTGGTGTATCAGGGCTTGTCTCAGCAGTTCTTACCTCACTGGCAGGGCGAAAAGCAGCTGGTGCTGCTTTAGAAAACAGCCAGGCCATCTGTGAGCATCCCTGGATGTCCACAAGACTGTCCTGGGGAGCAGGAAAGGGCCAGCTCTGCCAGCGGGGAGCTGGGGGTGGGTGGGGTGTTCCCCCTTTGTGATGCTACCCCAGAACGCCATCCCCATGGCAGCCAGGGGCACGGGATGATTCTCTCCCCGCTGGCTTTCCCTTCTTGGATTCTTCTCGAGTATTTGGTAACTACAAAAATGTCTTTTTTCTCACCCTGGTGAACAGGTGGGTGGCAGTTATGTCACCTGATGTGGAGATTCAGGCCCATTTGACGGAGATATTTGTAAGATATCCTTTAAGTGAAAAAAACCCACAAACCCTTAGAGACAGTGCTTTAGATAAGAAAAAAAGCAGAAGAAAACAAATGTGGATGGGGAATTAACAGCACCAGAGTGGCAAACGGCCAAGAGCAGATCAATTTTCTAGTACAAAAATATTTGCGTGTGTTTATCTACAACAGCAAGATGACCTTTTCTTCCTCAAAGAGATAGTGTCTTCTAGCAGTGATGATCTGATAAATTAGCCTTTCAAATACAGACAGACATAAAACTGGAGTTGATTTGAAACATCAATTTCAAACTCCTTCAAAGACCTGAATTGCAGCTGCCTGTTTTGGTTGTATGGAAAATCAAAAGGAATATATCTGGAGGAGAGGAGGATTCTACAGATTTTTGGGTTTTTTTTTCCAGGCTTTACCCAAATTTTAACGTTCTTCCATTTCCAGAATGCTCACAAGCACTGCCGACCTACCAAGATTTTCAGGAGACCATAAATCACCCTAAATAGCCCAAGCCTGTGGGAGTTCCTCGTCTTTGGCCTGGAATCTGCCAAGGCAGCTCATGAAAGCTGATGTAAGTTTAACCTCAAATGAGGTACAAACAGTCTCTGTGGGCCATGATTTCACACAGTGCCAGACTAGTAGGCTATGGAAAGTCAGGTAGCAGGGCATGGAGACTTTATTTTTCAAGCTTTATTCTTGCTGCTTTTCATCAACACAGAGAATAACATCAAACATCCAATTTTTCCGGTGTGAAATGCTAAAGACTGCCTGAAAGAATAGGAACTGATTTGGTATTTACATTTAATTAAAAACTCTACATGAGGAAATATTTCAAGACTGAAGAGGAAAGTGCTGGAAGACAATGTGAGATCCTTGTGATTCTCAGTCTCCTGACTGGCCTCATGCTCCCTCAGCAGTGGCCGAGGTGCCAGGCCCTGGGTGTACAGCGGAACAGATTAACACTGGGCGTTGATTTTTCCTGTGGCTCTTGCCCATTGACAGCATCCTTTTATCATATTTGATTAAATACAAAATCATTTCAGGACCTTCCAGGAGACAGAGGATACAACCACATCCCCGTCACCCAGCCCAGGAGTCTCGGAGCACATCCTGCTGAGCACAGACAGTCCTGAAGGCTTCAATCCCAACCTCCTGCTTTGCAGTGAGCAGTCATTCCCAGATTCCCTGGTGCTGGATCTTGCATACCTGCCCTACTACAGAACATCTCATGTCTGTATCAGCCCATCTCCCCGCCCTGCATCATCACACACCCTCACAGAAGCAGAGGAAAGCTCCGGTGAAGTCAAGGCTGACACCAAGCAGGACGAGAAAGTGAGTTATTCAGCCACCTCCTCGGGATATTTTCTGTACTGCAGAACATACGAAGAGCTTCTGGGCCAACCACCCACATATGGATTACCTATATGGTTAAATTGGGTTAAATAGCTGCAACTTAGGGCAAATGAACTCCCCTTTAATGTTTCTCAAAGGGTTAGGGAGGGAGGAAGAGAGGCAGGCACATCTCACACCACACTGTTCCTCAATATCAGGGCCTTGGGAACAAAGTGATGTCTTGTGCTCTGAAAACATGATGCAGGAGCAGAGCTATCTGCAAGGAGATACCTAAGGCAGCCCTGGCAAGGTCCCTGTCCCTTGAAACAACCTGTGGACCCCAGACTCCCGCTGTGTGGGACACTGCTGCTGTGATGGGAACTGTCCCCTGCTGTCCCTGCTGTGTCCCCAGGGGCAGTGCAGTTCTCATCGTGTGAGCCCTTAGCTCTTGGGCCTGGACATACTTTTTTTCAGAGCATCCCTCCAAGGCTGGAGCTGAGCAAGAGGACAATTTCTCCTACGAGCCCTGAAAAGAACCCATCCGCCCAGCTCCCGGGAGCCAGCAGCTCTGAACTCTGCCCGCCCTCCTCCTCTGGCAGGCTCCCACCCCTGAACCAGCCCCTTCCCTCCAGCGGGTACTTTCCCTACTACAGGACAGAGGGAGAGATCTGCACCGGCCCAGCTCAAGGAAACGGGCCCTTCACTGGGATAGAAGGTCTGGAGACCCAGGAGGGAAGACAACGGGGAGGAGCAGGTTTTTGGGGTCTCGGTGCCAGCTGCGTGGTGTGCTGAGAGGAAAGCAGGGGGTTTGGGAACGCAGGTGTGAATGAGGAGCTCTTGAAACTTAGGACAACGTGAAAATCTGCGTGAATATGAAATGTGAATATTCATAGATTGGATACGAAATAAAAATATTCATTCTCTCAAACAAAGCCCCAAGTGATAACCCAGACTGTGTAATGACAACAGAAAGAAGCACAGCAGGAACTTGACTGATTTGGGGAAATCCGAACAAATTTGCTCTAGAGGTGAGGAAGAGAAGTGTTTTTCTGTGGCTAATTCCAAAGGAGAGATGCTCACTCGAGGGATGTGCAGCTATTGGAAATGGCCAATGGGGAAAAAAAGAGAAAAAAAAAAGAATTATTTAAATCTAAGCTGCCTGGAGGAATTAAGCAGAGACATAATTTCCAGTAGGGATTGGGAAATACATTTCCTTTCCTTCTCACTACAATCCTTCCATTGTTTTACCGGCATCTGTTAGACCTGGTTACTGTGCACAACAGCCATACACAGGAGGAAAAAAACCCCAAACATTTTTATTTAAATTCTTTGTCAATAAGGTTTTTTGAACACATTTCCATTATGTCTGTCTTCATTTCACTTGCACAGTCAGTAATGAAAATCCTCCTGATTACTTTAATATGTGCAACTATGAGCTTCTATAAACATCAGTTTTGACTCTGGAAAACTGGGAAACAGCATCCAGAAACAATTTGGCTTTGGCGAATCTTGACTGATTTACACCAGATGAGGATCTGACCAAAAAAGTTCAGCTTGGTGTTTCCTCTGCAGTTGTGAAATCTTGCAACATCCTCTCCTTGCTGCCAACTATGTCACCTCTTCGAGACACCACACCAGTTGATGAAACACGGCCCTTTCCCATCGCTGGGCTGTGCACAGTCCATTTCTGCTCAAAACAGAGGATTTTACTCCAACCATTCAGTAAATCTGGGAGTGCTTCTGTAAGGATTACACTGCTGTGATGGTGTATGGATGGGCTGGATCTAAATGTACCAGTGTCACCTATTTTCTCTTAAGGATCAAAGGAGCAAACCACATCATATTTAGTTATTTCACATCTCCATAATTAGGCCAGTTTTCCCTGTGCTGAGTGTGACACTGGGAGCAGTGAATCCTACAGGCATGCAAGGTACATGATGGTTTGGACAATAATTTCTGCCCGCACTGCACTTTTGTGGGGTTTGACCAGCTGGGAAGGGATTTTGGCTGGATGCTAAAAACCAGCAAAGCTCCCAGAGTGGAGCTTTGATCCCAGTCTGCCTGGGACTGCTCAGGATGAAGTGGTGCCTCATCTCCAGGTTTTTTAAAAATCCTGGGTTCAGCCAAACTGGTGAAAATTCATCCCAGTGTCCCCAGCTGGAAACAGGAATGCCTTCTGCATCCCTGCATCCCCACAGCACCTCAGCATCATCCTGCCACCTTCTCACTGGAAAACAATCTGACTCTGGATCAGATAAGCCAGACTGTATGAAACAGCTTCTGGTTTTAAGCACAAAGAAAACTGATGTCTTGGGTACCTTGAAAGAAAGCCATGAAAAATACAGTGAGATTATCCAAACTCAAGGGATCAGGCAGAGGAGGGAAGGAATTCTGTCTGAAAAGCAGGTGTGGTTAGTTCTGAGAATATTAAATTCAGCATTTCCATAAATTTGGCATATTAAAATAGTTTCAACTCTGGAGCATCAAATCCACAAATCTGCCTGACTTCTACTAGATAGAAAATAGCTGCCTTCTATTGGCTGTACTGGATAATTTATGGGAACAGTGAACATCAGAAATCAAGGATTTGGGAGATGAGTATTACAAGCTTTACGCTTATGGATCAGAGAAGTGTAAATTTAATCAAAAGCTGGCAAATATCATATCATATGTTGCCATCTTGAAGTTGGAGCTGAGCAAAGCCCATGATTTTAATATATTTTCCGTGCAGCCTTGCTCAGAGGTAAAAAGGAAAGGATGGAGGGCAGTGTTGGAAGCTTCTGGGTTTCTCTCTAAGGCTTATGCTACTTTATTACTTTTCCACATAACTAACATGCTGCACACAGGCAGCAAAGGATTTTCCTCAGACTGCTCTGTGGCTCAGGTTGCTGCCTCAGTGAGGACATGATGTACCCTCCCTCCAAGAGAGGTGCTTGTCAGCCCGGAGTACCAAACAGTTTGGTTCAGCCCTGTGTACTGATAATGCATTTCCTTTCATCTCTCTATTTGAAAAATCCATAATTACTGCTCTAAACCTTCAGTACTTCAATACCAGCAGCCCTCTGGAGTTCGAAAAACAATCTGCAATTACTTTGATGCCTGCTGTGTAGTCGTCATTGATCCCATTTAAGCTTTTAATCTCATGAATTCACAAACTTAATTCATAAAACAAACCAAACAAACCGCAGCAAAATATCCCCTTTAACAACAAAACTGGTGATGACTGGAGATGTTTTTGGGGATTTCTTTTAAGGCAGGTTCTTCTTTCTCAACAGCTGACGTCAGATTTCATTTGGAAAAGGGGGAAAGGGCTTAATCACACTGTTTGTTAATCTGTGTACCCCTAAGGAAAAACCTACTTGAAAGTAAATAAGAAGACTCACAGAGACATGGCAGGGCATAGAATTTGTCTCTGAAACCACATAGAAGATATTTTCTCTAGCAAAGCACTTCAGGCCTTAAGATCTAGACCCAGAGATTCCTAAAATCAATAATAAACCTCCCTCAGCCTCAGCAAGGTGGATCTTGGGGCTCCAATCTCCCTATCTGGGATAGAGCAGCAGGCTGAAATACTCTTTCTATAAACCTGAACCCCAGAAAATGCTGTTTTAGTGAAAAAACAAGCTCCCCAATGTTTAAATGTATTGGTGTGCACCCTGCCCCAAGGACTGCGGTTGGCTGAGCTCTCCTTTCTCTCCCAAATCCTCATTGCGTCAATGTATTAATTAATAACTTTACTTTGAACTCCTAGAAACTAGAAATGAAGCTTCTGGCAAGTAGAATTTATCTCAGAGCAGCAGAACTCAGCATTAAACAAAGAAGCTTAAACAGGTCCCTGCCCAGCAGCATGATGGGGAGGAATGGAAGTGAGTCATTAATGTGAAGCCACTTGGCTTCCTTTCAGGGCTGTATTTATGGGGAGTGATTAGAGAATACCTTGAATATAAACCTCCATGCAAATTCCAGCACACACACATCCCTGGGTAAGCCCAGGAATGGGGGAACCACACGGCTCTCCTGCTGGGACAGCCTAATCCAGGATTCTGGAGTTTGCCAGTGCAATTCAGGGACCCCATCAGTGATGAGGAACCGTGTTCTGCAGAGCAGGGGTAGGTTGAAGGTAGTGCCTGAGGGCTGTGCTGAATGCTAATCGTGAGCAGGAACACGTGGAAACACAAAGGAATGAAGAAGCAAGGGATGCAAGCTCCAGGGATCCACAGGGAAGCCGGTGCAACAGGAGGGAAGCAGCTGTGCTTCTGCCACACTCAGACCCTGGAAGGGATCTGATTAGTCTGTCCTGACACACAGACATATATCTGGATCTACCTAGAGCTGTATCCTGATTTGGGTTTGGACCCCAAGTGAGGCACCTGCCCAGAACACGTGTTCCCCAAAACACAAAGAGAAGGGCTGGGTTGGGATGAAGGCACAGGCTGGACCCATGTGCAATCCTTTCTTGGATACAGGTGGGAAGGGATGATGAAAAAGCAAAGAGCCCACTGAGCTCCATAATCCCCCATAAATCCATCTGTCCCCACCCCAGTGCTACCAGTTCTCATTAACTCCCTCCAGGTTCCCAGGCTGCAGGGGACACTTTTGCCTTTCTCAGGAAGGCAAGTGATGGGATTTGCAGGTGTGGGCAAGGCAGAAATGCCAGCACCTGATCCGAGTTAGGCAGTCTTTGACTCCTGCAGCAATCATTAGAGTCTCACACATGGAAAAATGCATGTGCTGTGCGTTTTAGTTAGCAGCCTTTTATCAAGGCTGGTGTCCTTGGGCTAGTTCCTGCTACTGGTAGATGTAAAGAGGGAAATGCATTCCCCAGGACAGCTGTACATCAGGATCACCTGAGCCGTGCACTCCTCCAGAATCATGTTTGGAATACACACACTGTGCAGGGGAATGGCTGTGCCTCTGCTTTTCTGAGCATCTACCTCTGTGCATGAGGAAGAACTTCTGTACTGGGAGGGTGACTGAGCACTGGAACAAGCTGCCCAGAGAGGCTGGGGAGTCTCCTGGAAACACCCAAAAACCTCCTGGACACAGTCCTGAGAAATGTGGTCTAGGGGATCCTGCTTGAGCAGGGAGGTTGGACTAGATAAGTTCCAGTGGTCCCTTCCAAACTGAACCATTCTGTGGTTCCTGTGCTTCAGTCACTGCGCTGGGCACGGAACCTGCAGCACCATCCCCTGAGCTCTGGGGGGGAACTGGGGCACCTTCTCCTGTTATTAGCTGAGAAAAAGATAAGGCCAGAGCCTGGAGTGGCACACAGCTGCTTCTGCTGCAATTACACCGAGGAGCAAGCCCACTCCACGATGGCTTGTAGTGAGCAAAGTTAACAGAGGCAAGCAGATAAAATGGAAGCTCTTGTTGGAGCAAGATCTGAAGGAAACTGGTGACACGAGCAGTGCAAAGGGAGAGTGGTGGAGAGCGAGGAGTTAAGGGTGCCTGGCCGACCACAGCTGTGAAAAGAGACACCAACCTGCCTGGGAGGGGGCAGTGGCCCCTTTCCCACTCCAAAGCTCTGCAATGGCTGAGACATCAAAACCCCAACACAATATAAACCTGAACAATGGAGTCTGACAGCTGCAGAGTGTTTAAACAACGCCTCAGATGGGGAAGCTTGTGAAATCCTCTATATCCCACCACGGCACAGGAGTTGCAGCTTTCCCTGGTTCCTGTGGCTGTATTTTCCCTGGACAGCAGAGTTACTGACAGCGTGGGGTGAGATGGGTCCTGTCAGCAGAGGGAATCACCCAGCAATACCCGGACAGCAGCTGCACCTCCACTTAAACCAGAGATTTGCCCCTGGCCCTCCCTGGTCCCATCACATCCTTCCAGGGACCCAGCACACACCCACAGCCACCACGCTCTGGATTTGCTCCCTAAAAATGTCCCTCTGGCAGCAGGGTGCTGATTGCTTCCTTTGAAGAGCTCATTCTCTCGTGGCATCCTCACAGATGGGTGCTCTGGGTCAAGGTGACGGGGTCTCACTCCAGGCAGCTGCCCCGTGAGCACCCGATGCTGGCTAATAATAATGATTAATGAATCTTAATCTTTCTGTCACAATTCCCTTTCATTAATATTTATATCTGGCAGATGTACCCCCAAGGGGGAACTTGAGCTGCTAAGTATTAGCCTGCTATGTACAGCTGGTATTTTCTCCAGAAACTTTGAGGACATTCTTCTAAGCAGCGTGTTATGTGCAATTTTATTTCCAATTGTTAATGCTGTCATGTGTCGGCATAGAGAAGAATGTTTATTTTAGGCCTCCTCGTGATAAAGTAAAAAAACTCTCTTAAATACCAACATTTTCAGGAAAAAAGAACCTGATATAAAGGAATGATTGCACACAAACAACAGGCATTATCACAGAGGTCAAGCTCAGCTACGGATGCACCACTGAGCCTCCTAATTACAGCAGGGTGTAATTTAAGGCATCTTTGGTCAATGATTTTAAACGTGTGCCATTTGCCAGCTAGATGTATGTGTTCAGCTGCTAAAAAAAAGTCTTGTGAAGCACTTTTGGAAGCATAAACATTCAATTAAATGATCTAGTTGAGTCCTTATAATTGGGCTGAAGTCTGTTTATAACTAATTCATAATACAGCATCATTAGCTCAATGATTAATTGGTAATTACTCTATGAAAACAAATTAATCACAATGTTTCCCAAATTACTATCCTCTTTTTACACTATTGCAACCATTTGGCTCTGGTCTATGATTATCTTGATTTATTTCTAGTTATCCATCTACGTCCTGGTTATTAATTTTGGAGGAATCTCCTCCCAGCTCTCGGCAATGCACTGTCAGCTGCAGCAACAGGCAGCATCAAAAACATTTTCCTTTTTTTTTACCGTTTTATTACCCTCCCCAGACATGCCTGAACCTTGGCTGGCTGGCTGGGATTTCTTTGATGGTGCTCCCACTTGAAAGTAGGAACGTGAATCTTGAGGTTATGTTCACGTAAAGACCAAGAAAATCAGCAGATGAGGATGTGAAATACAGGCAGCCTTTGCGTCTGAAACATTCCTCAGCCCACAGAGGCTTCAACCTTGGAGTCAGAGTTTCCGAAATGATTTGTTAAACCATGTGGGCGCAGGGAAAGCACGAGCAGGTTGTATGCAAAAAAAAAAAAAAAAAAAAAA
>VZRE01013307.1:145379-155848 GCA_013396775.1 Cephalopterus ornatus
AAAAATCAAATAGCTGCCTCCACAGTTGGGAGTTTTCTTCAGGAATTGATGGAAATGCCCTAGGATCTGGGAAATATGGCTGGGTCCCCATGGTCAGCCCAGGGAGGGACATCTGAGCTCACCCACCAGAAGGGTCTGGGGACAGCAGTGGGCGTGGAAGGAGCTTCACAGTCAAAACAGCCTCAAAATAGAACCATAGAATAATTCGGGTTGGAAAACCTCTCTGAAATCACCCATCCAACCATTAACCAGCACTGCGAAACCCACCACTAAACCATGTCTCTAAGTGCCACCTCTACATGTCTTTTAAATCCCTCCAGGGATGACGACTCAACCTCTTCCCAAGGAGGCCTGTTCCAATGCTTAACAGCCCTTTTGGTGAAGACATTTTCCCTAATAACCAACCTAAACCTCCCCTGGTGCAACGTGAGGCTCTTTCCTCTTGTCCTAGAAGATTACAAATGGAAAAATAAACCTTCAAATGACTGTTAAACACTTTTATCTCTGCCTGTTCTCATAAAGAGAAGGAAAATCAGAAATGCTTTCAGAGACACTGTGCTGGCAGAGAGGGGAGGTGAGCTCCTGGGGAGTGTGCTGGTCATCTGGAGGAGAAAGAGGCCATGAATCAGCGGGGAGCACAGAAATCTTGAAACTCACCAAAATTGAGGGTTGTCCTGAATTTCCTGAGGAAAGATCACAAAGGCCATGCTTACACACGCAGGGCAGGCAGATGGGGTGTAAAATCACCCAGGGGAGTGGATGGCTCGGTGGGATCTCATGACTCAAGTCCAGTGGCGATGTTTCCTGCTGGTGCCAGGAAACATCTGGTCCCTGGAAAGCTCCCTGCTGACTTCAGATATACAGCCCAGGTTAACCCCAAAGCCCAGCTGGCAAATCCCTGCTGTCTGGTGGGTCATTTGACAAACGGTCCCTGATCTACCAAAATCAGATCTACCTGAAGCCCCTTGGTAGTGAGCCAGATTTCCAGCATCAGTTTGTTCCAGCCTTTGAGAAAACACGCAGTGAAGCCCCTTGCTGTAGCAGTCAGAAACTGGGTACAAAGCCCCTGTGTCTATGACAGCCCTTCACCAAGTAACTTTTATTTAAAAGGAAGCTGACACTGCTGGGTGACACAGAAGATGTTGGCTTCTTCCTTCTCTAGGTATGACTCACAGGATCTTTAGTACCTTAGCAAAGCAAGTAGCTCCAGTGATGTGCTGGAAATAAGGGTCGAGCCTGTTTTTCAGCTCAGGTGCCCCAGGGACCCTGTGTCTGTTGCCAGATTGCTTCCTGCATGAGCGAGTGACTCGGCCGTCAAACATTTTTTTACCCTTTGCATTCAGCTTTATATACCCAAAGCTGCTCCTAATGGGGTGCAGATGTTTCTCAGACTGAGTTATCACAGAAAATGGACAGGAGGAGGAACTACTGAAAACTCAGGAAGAGGCGCCGGGAAATCGCAGCCCTCGAGTCATCAGGAATGAAAGACTTGGGGAGAAAAACCACAAATGGCCTTTAGGTTTTTTTCAGCAATCACTGCTGCTGCCTCATGGGGGAAAGAAGGGACAGAGACAAGGATGACACTTCTTATGGACCACTGAGGAACTCTGGAGGTTAATAAAACATAAAAGCACACAGAAGGAGAAGGAAAGGAGACAACAGAGGCTGCAGGTCCATGCTGGGGGTGAGCTGTAAGTCTTCTGATTGATAACAAGTCTTCTGACACTTCTTCTAAGTCTGTCACTGGGAACATTCTTCTCCCCCCTGTCTTTCTTTTCTGCCTTTTTGCAATCAAAATGCTGTGGTTTGAGAGGCAGGGCTGATGGGCTGGGTACCACATGCCCTGTTGGAAGGGTGCCGAGCCTGGAAACAACAGGAGCTTTTTACCTCCTCCCTGCAAAGCCCCAGCCAACCCTGGGCAGGATCCTCACTCTCCAGTGCCTATTTCTCCCCACATCCTCGTGCAGCAGCAGTAACAAAAGTTCAGTCAGCTTTGGACTGATTCCTCTGATGTTACTCCTCCTGACAGAAAGCCAGAAAAATGATGCTGAAACTATTATTAAAAAAAAAAAAAAAGTATATCTGAGCAGGTAAAAATATTCCATCTGTAAAAATGTCTCACCTCCAAAGGGCACCATCACCCTTGGCCAGTTCAGACCAGTCTGTCGGCTGCATCTGTTATCTGGCACCAGTGTGTTCTCACTGAATGGAAAATAATTGCAAAGGTGATGAGCCAAATGCTGAAAATCACAGTCCTCAAGGTGGTCTGGAGGTGGGGGAGAGCTGCCACTAGAGAGGCAGGATTAGAGGAAACCCAAGAGTAACCAGGAGCAAAACCATGGCAGGAATTTTAAGGGAAGAAACCAGCTTTTTAAACCATTGTGCAGATGATGATGAGCAAGGCATATGCATTTAATGCCGAAATGAAACGGATTTGAAAGCTATCAAGAAAAAAATGATGTCAGCTGCTGAGTGCTGCGAAAGTTCCTCAGGATGTCCCATGGCTGGGGAGGGCTCAAATTCCGCACCGTCACCTGCCACCCACATCCATGTCCTCACCTCTACCCCATCCTGGTGTCCCCTGCAAGCACCACAGCGAAACCTGTGTCATGCTCCTCCAAAACAGAGAGAATCAAAGGAAAAGGGCAGAAGGCAGCATTTGGTTTTATCATTTTTTTATGGCAAGAAGCTGCCTTTGGAAACAGAAAATGAAGTTTTGAGCCATACCAAAGGAGCGAATTACTGAGTCCTGAGATGTGATGCTGCAGGTCTTGGCCCGAGGAGTAGGACTGACCCAGCCTAACTGTGCCTGGAACATTCCTTGTGAACAAAGGGCAAATTTTTAGGTTGGTAAAACAAATAAAAACCGGTGTTGTCACTGGTAACGAAATTAAAATGTTTGGAAGGGGACAAAGATCTTTAGGATGAAAATAAAGGATTATTTTTATACTTCATCACTGCTGTGGTTTCCTCATTATTAGAATTTTAAAAAAAATAGGGATATACATCCTTTCTCCACAGCGAAGAAAATACAACTTGTGTGAAGCTCATTGATCCTTCCTGCACCAAGAAATCATCCTGGTCTTACCAAACGCCCTCCTCTGGCTTTGTCCCCCTCAAACTCTCTGGTCTGGGGACACACACCCAGGATGTGCTGAGACCCAGAAAGGAGCTGCAAGACCCAGTTGTGCTCCATGTTGAGACTGGACAATGTTTTTTCCAAGGTACCAACTCAAGGTGGGATGTGCAAACAGGACATGGATTTTCTCTGTCATGTTCAGTTAAAGTCTTCAGGTGGAGTCGTAGAATTAAGGTCTGTGCAGAGCCTGAATTGACATCCTAGCAGGAAAATCCCTTAATACCCCTCTGAATGACACAGGTTCTCTCCTGCTCTGCAGAGTCCCGAGTACTGCAGGTGAACAGCACCCTCTGCAGCCACCCCGGCAGCCAAGGCTGGGAAAAAACCCTCGGAGCAGCATTTGAATCCCTCATTCTCTATAAATGGTGACTGTTATTTTTGCCTTCTCGTTAATTTAGGAGAAACTTGCAGTTTGACATCAGCCTGATGTAAAACACGTCGGACATGAAGCCCTGACAGATCCAGGCTTCAGCTGGATCTCATCCATGATGAGACCAGGATGCTCCAGCAGCTGTGGCCAGAGCCTGGCCATGGACCAGGACCAAAGCATCCTGGACCCAAGTCAGCTCCAGCAATCAGTACTTTAAAGATCCAGGAAAACTCTAAAATGTTTTTTTTTTTTTTTTCCCCTTTGGTAATGCCTGCTTGGAAACAAACTGATAAAAGTATTCCAGTTAACCACAAGCAAATAAAGTGTTGTTTTGCAGGATATAGGGGATATGTTGTCCTAAAACAAAGAATAAGATTTCTCTGTGTGAATTTAGCATTCAAGTAATTTTATATGATTGTATAGAGCTGGAAAAATCTTTGGGTGTCAGGCTAAAAGGGACTCTCCCTTAGCTGAAGGACTAAAACACTCATTTCTCTTCCCCAGTGCCTTAGGAAGGCTGTGGGTGCTTCAGGTAGAGATGGATGCACTGAACGGGGGGGTAAAGCAGAGATCTGAAGGAAGGGCAGGCAGAGAACGGCTCCCAAAACTCCGGCAAGAGGCATTTCTAGGTTGGGTAGTTTATCCCGTTTCCTTTTGGTGGCACTGTCTGCCCAAATATTACCAATCATCAGCTGCAGGTTGAAATTCCTCCTTGGTCTGGCTTCCAAAAATCCAGGTCTCGGTGCCGTGAGAAATATATTGTAGCAAAATGTTTCTGCTGCTTGCATGGGTTTTGGAGTAAAGGTGTAATAAAGTAATTATGCAGCATTGCAACTGTGACAAATATCCCCAGGGCAAGTGCTGGTCCGGGCTGGACCTGAAGGTTTTGTGCATAACTTCCTCTCGGTGGTGGTCACACTGATGGAATGACAGCAAGGAATGAGCCACTGGCAAAAATAATACATTTTGAAGAGAAACATTTCCCTGAGCTTTAGCCAGATGCCACAAGGGCACCAGATCAGACCAAATCCGGGCTCTGCTCCATGTTGTCCTAGAGAATAAAGCTCTGGGACTGTGCACACCAAGACCCAGCTCCTGCTGTAAAGCCCACCAGCCTTAGATATGAGGAGCCAGCGCGGGGACATGGGTGCTGAGCGGTCCTGTGTCCCATGGCAGCACCAAAAACCAGCAGGAGATGCTGCCACGCAGGGAGGTGACCCTTTTGGGGCACCCAGGCTGCCGGGACCCTGGATGTGAGTGTGACCATGTGTGATGAGCAACTGCATCTGCCAGCATCAGCTTGACTTTATTCTTTGAAATGCTTGTCACAGCTGCCCATGGCTGAAGCTCAGCAGAAGGCCTGGCTCTTTGCTCCAGGGTATTTGCTTTCCCTGTTTGTCCAGGGGATGGACAGCCCTTAATTGCACAGCCCCTCACTGAGCACCAGGTCCCACACGTGTCTGAGGGGAAGGGACCACATCAGTTCTGGAGGCATTTCTCATCTTCAGTAGCTTGTGGAGCCAAAATGCACAAGGATACATCCAGCCCCAGCTGAAGGTGCAGCATTTTCCCCTTACTGAACAGAGTCCTGTTCATAATGTCAGATAATTGCCATGAAGAGGTTTGCACAGGGTAAGCTGACAACCACCAGGATTCCTTCAGCACACCCACACTCTGCTCCCCATTTTCCAGTCTTCACTCTAATGGTTTTTCCTATCCCAGCCCTTCTCAGCTGCTGTCTTGTTTTTTCCCTTCACTACAGTGATGCTGTGAGTCCTTCCAGCAAGGTTGAACACAAAATTCTTCCTATGGACTCCACAGTGAGTTAATGGAGCTTAAATAGGACATTGTGAGCAGGGAATGAGTGAGACTGAGCACGAACAAAGGATGCTTTTCCATTAACACAAATGAGAAACTGCCTGGCTGTGCCCTTTAATCAAATCATTGCCCACAAAGCAGTGGTGTTTGCTTCTCTCATGTAAATTTTCCTGTAGCTTTCAAGCGCCCTGATTAGTATTTGCAGCTTCGAAGATCCTCACTTAACTGTCCCGTTTGCCATTCTTCTTCCCAGTATTATTGATCGCAGAGATGTTTCCATGCAAATAGGGTGATCACCTTGAAAAATTAGCCTGCTCCTCTTCCCCCGTGAGGAGTTTCTACCCCAGCCCAGCAGGGCCTGGCAATCTAAAAAAATCCCTTTCCTACAATGGAGTAATTGTAAAAAAGGGGGAAGGATGTTTGGAGTGGGGTAAACACAGAGGAAACTTTTTAGCTGCAGACAATCATAAACACACACACAAAGCTCACAACATTTAAACTAAATTTTAGGACTAAACACTTGAATTATTCACAATTCCCGAGATTTTCAAGGCAATTTTAAAAAAGCCAAGGTCCAAATAGCCAAGGATCTTTTTTCCACCAGGAGGTCACAGTCAGGGTGATAACACTGATAACATAACTTCAGATTTGAAGTATTTTGGAGTTCAGTTAGAGAGTTTGGGCAGCCTGGGCAGAGGTTTTGCTTTCCACAACAGGCAGGCTGAGGGCAGCAAAGGCACCACTTCCCGTGCAGTTATCTGCAGTGTTTTGGTTTGGCTGTTCCAAATGCTTTGCTGATGGACTGTGGAGCTCCCTGAGCCTGCAACTTGCTTGTATCCTCCAGAGACATTCCTGTTTAACCATGAAGAAACTCTTTCTACATGCTCCAGTTCCCTCTGTGAGAGTGTGGAGAGTCTGACATGTATGAGAGAGGTCACGAGAGCCAACATTTCCTAGAGAGATCCATGTAAGTGGTTTTCCCATGACCATCACATTGCTGTTTCAGCAGCACACCTTGGACTGTTAAATTCTCCTCTGGTTGAACATCAACCCGTCCCTTAATCTCCTTTTTGGCAGCTCTCTCTGTTCTCTGCGTGTAATAAAGCTAATATTAGATGGTGGTGCTGGTGAAAGTGTCCCTGAAGTGTTCCTGAAGGGAGCCTGCAAGACAGATGGAGAGAAAATTTTTACAAGAGTGAGTTTTGCATGGGAATGACAGGACAGGGGGCAATGGCTTCAAACTGAGAGAGAGTAGGCTTAGATTGGATGTTAGGAAGATATTTTTTACTGTAAAGATGGTGAGGGAACACTCTGCCCAGAGAAATCGTGGATGCACCATCCCTGAGAGTGTTCCAGGGGCAGGTTGGATGGAGCTGTGAGCAATCTGGGCTAGTGGAAGTTGTCCCTGCCCATGGCAGGGGGTTGGCACTGGATGATCTTTAAGGTCCCTTCCAGCCCAAACCATTCTATGATATGACCACAAAGTCTGGTGGGGCTGAGTTGAGCACTGGGAGCTGGTGGCTGTTGATGGAACACTCAAAGCTCAGAAACCTGTTCATGGCTTTGAGCAAAGTGCTCCTCTCAGGCTCACTGGCGGTATAACCACATGTTACTCACCCAGCTGCCTCTGCCAGGGAAAATTCCTGCTCTTTCAAGGTCTTATCAATAGCTGCTGTGTGGAAAATGAACCCAGGGGATGGGAACAGGGAGCATGACTCACAACTGGCTGTCTCCTCCTAATAGGGCAGAGAAAAACACCTTTTCTGCCATACTGTGGCTGGTTTTACAGCACTGCTCTGCTCTCAGCTTCAGGCATGTCCCTACTGAGCTGGCTCATCTCAGCCAAAACCTCCTGAGCTTTGCCTAGGTGGGAGTGTGGCTGCAGCTCGCCAGGCTCCACATCCTGCTGCTCCTCCTGCTCCCCAGACACCGTGGCAGAGGAAGACCCTGGTGCAGCAGCCAGGGCTGCTCATGGCTCTCAAGCAAAGATGTTGGATGGTGCTTGGGAGCTGCTCATGGAATGCTGGCCCTGACTGTTGGCTGGTGCTCAGCCAGGCCGGGAGCTGGGGGGATATGTTGGATGTAACTGGGAAATGTCCTGCTCCTTCAGGCTGAGGGCAGCCAGTACCAGGATGTCCAGCACTATGGAACTGCATCAGCTGGGTCTTACCTGTAGGTCTGGAGATAAATCTTCTCATGGGACGTGAGCTACTTCAGGCATTTGTCAGAGTTGTTCCTTATATCAAAAAGATAGATAGATATGATACAGATAGATACAGATTAGATACAGATATAGATTAGACATAGATATAGATAAATAGATATGAAAAGACAGAGGACTCCCTTCACTGACTAATTCTTCCTGGAATGCTGCTCCTCCAACAAAACCTACTCAGATCCTGGGTAAGGAAGCGCAGAGAAGAGCTTTGCAGCAGTTCATAGTGGAGCCCTCCATGCCTGCTTCTGGTGTGTGTGTGCAGCCTCTAATTCATCTTCCCCACACATTCCTGCAGAGCAGCACTCATGTGTTGCTGCCCACAGAAAGAGGCTTCTTTGGTAGCTCCTGGAGGGGAAAACTATTTCTGCTATGTGGCCCCTGACATGTCTTCCCACAGCCCGGGTGGATCTGTCTCTCTGCTGTAGCCGTGAAGTTGACCTCTTATCACCACTCACCCATTGCTTTGGGATGTTTGTACTCTGCTTTTTAATTTATTGGGCTCTGCTCGTGTGACTCAGCCCCTCAAACAGACACCAAGCATTAGACCCTGATGACCAACGGCTCTGGCTGCAGCAGTGAGGTTTAATGTCCTTTTACTTGTATCTTGTACAGCAGCTTAAGCCATTATATGTCACGAACAGGTTAATATTTAAAGGGATTTTATCCCTGGATCAGCTGTATTTCCAGTGAAATGCATCCTAGCCCAGAAATCGTTTACAGATGGATAAGAAATTCATAACCCCTTTTTATCTCTAACATACTTTCTCCCTGCTGAGTTGATTCTTTAATTCCCAGAGTGGTTAAGTGGGAATGAGTTCCCGAGCCTGCCCCAATTCCTGTATTGCAATGCTCTCCCAGAGAAAATGTAAAGCTCTGGGTAAGACAATGGGAAATTTCTTCCCATTTATCAGTAGCATTATAAACCTGTTGTGGAAAGGATGCAAACTGGTCAAAGGAGTGTGGTGCTGTGAAAAACAATGGGTTTCTTGGAGTGGAGGAGGCAGAACCAAGAGCATTCAGGATGAGACAGTCTCCCTGTTCCCCCTCTTGGCAGAAAGAAGAGGATTCCTGATCCATAATCGAAACCACACTCATCTTCCTCTGACCAGGAAGGTCACTTGTGAGTGGCTGCAAGCCCAGGCTGGGATTCAGAGCAGCAGAAAGGATGGATCCCTTCCCATTTTTCCATATGACAGTGCTGCCTGTTAGCAGCAAAAGGAGATCCCCCGTCAGCTGGGAGCTGGAGGTGCATGCACAGGTCTCCACAAACAGTGCTGTACCTGACAGTGCCGGGTGGAGATAGAGCCACGAGCCCCTCAGCCCGTGGGCAGGACGTGGCAGTGGGCTGGAAACTACTTCTGAGTGCAGAGGTGTTCCTCCTTGAGCCACTGTCCCAGACTGGCTTTGCTTTAGTGGTCCCAGCTCATTCCAGTATAACAGCAGCTCGGCAAAATCATGTCCAGTATTCCCCCTGACTCAGCAGATGTTCTGAATTTGGCACATAAATGTGTTACTGACAGTTAAAGAGAATTCATATAATTAATGATTGATGCTGCTATCTGAATAATTACCTCATTCAGCCAGCTTTTCTTTTGGCTTTGCAAGAAAGCATGCATGAAAAATGAGGACAACATCTTGTTCTCTGTGTTACTGTATATGTGGAATAACATTTCTTCTATAAAGGAGAAAGTGATTTTATTTGGGAACACAAATAACTGACAAGTTTCCACAGTGCCTGTGCACACATGTTCTCTCCAACATTTATCCAGGACAACAGTCCCCGCCGCAAATCCATTAGAGACCTGGTGCTTGAGGAAAACTCCCCTCACGGAGAATGCACATTGTTATATGCATTGAAAAATCTAAAGTTTCAGGTGTAGATTATCTGAGCTGATAACCATGCAGGGAATATCACATTTCTATAAGCAATTTCTAGACAAAAGCTCCCTCCAGCCAACTCAGTGATCAGGTTTCCTGTGTGTAAGTGCACGCACACAATGGAACATTGTTTTAAGGTCTTTTTGTGCAACATATTAACTTATCAATGGAAATTAAAATATCAATTTAAAAATGTCTAATTTTAAGGAAAAAAATTAAATCTTTATCTTTTCAGCCAGTATTTGGCATTCAGGATTTCTTGCTCATAAACTACCATTTTCTGTAGTTACCAGAATATGCAGACGAAATATATTTCCACAAAACCCAATCAAGATGACTTTTCTGGAGCTGGTGAGCACAAAGACACCCAGTTAAGGACCAGAGGGATGTTCTGCATTGAGTGACTGGGTGCTATTCAGGTGTAAACCATTAGATTTGCTATTTGAAAGTGCCACAGAGGAGGCACAGCAGTCAGGCTGGGCTCAAGATCAGGTATCCACCATTCCAGGAGCCCAGCCTTCGGTGTCAATCAGAAAGACGCGTTAGGAATTCCCAGAAAAGGGCTTGAGATCAAAACTGAAAGTATCTTTATGTTGCTGAATGTCTGGTTCTTCCCTATCACTTGTGGTCCTGGCTGCACAGTTCAAAGACTTTACACAAAAATAGTTCAGGAGGGAAAAAAGGAGCATCTTGCACGTAAGGGGAATAAAACAGGACTGGGGTCTTGACTCTAGGAAAGACAGGACAGAGAGAGAAGGGAGTAATAGATGTATAAGAAAATCGTGAATGCTGTGTAGAGGTGATGGGGTAGGGGGGCAATTGTTCACTGCTTGCCAAAAAAAAGAAATGAGGGGTATCTCCTGAAATGATAACACGGAAATTGGGAGTATGTCCTGAAATGATGAGGCAGTGAGACTTCAACAAAGCAAACGGAGATGTTTTTCAGTTGATTAAGGCTGTGACACTCTTTACGTCTGGACTTACGTCTTTAATTTGAGAGTTTGTATCACACTCCTCAAATAAATGTGTTTTTTCGCACTGAACCA
>VZRE01013307.1:156479-192832 GCA_013396775.1 Cephalopterus ornatus
GGGGGAGCAGCGAGGGGGGCACGGCGGCCGTGCCTCGGGATACAGCCCCCCCGTGTCACCTACGGTCTGCGCCTTCTCCGCCCGGGGTCTCCCGCCGTTTGCTTCGCTTCGCTTTGGCTCAGAAGTGCCGTTTCAATCCCATGTCCACGGGCGGGATACTTAAAATTGAAGTTTCAGAGACTGTGGTGCTGCGGAGCGGGGCCGACTTCCAGAGCCTCCCGCACACCCCCAGCCCCCGGGGCTCTCCCGTCCGTGCCCCCGCGACTGGAAGCGCTGTCGGGCTCGCAGAACAACCCGGGGTTCCCCGGACCCCCATCCACTGCAGGGCTCTGTCCCCGCCGTCCCGCCGCGGCCACCGAGCTGATGGCCAGGGCAGGGATTGATCCTATCTGCTGGGAATGCCGATGGCAAACACCGGGAAAGAGATACGAAAAAGAACAGGAAACACAACGACCCGTAGAGGTGCCAGTAATGGCACACGGTTTACAGCACTGGGAGATAGATGCCCACTGAGCTTCCCAGCGGAGAGATGCCCACCGGGTTTGACAGCTGAGAGGGTGCCCAGCTCTGCTGCCAGGCTGCAGCAGGGCAGAGGGTCCATCGTGGCTCCAGCCACCCCAGAGCAAACCTCTGCCCAGGTGACCCCTCATCCGGCGGTGTGAGGTGGCTCACGGGTGACCTGCCAGACGAGGTTAATAAGTGAGCTGACTCTGAAAAACCCAGAACCTCTGCCAAAAGCTTAGGTGAGCAGCTGATTTTGGATCTCTGTATCTTGTGCCAGTCTGCCCCACTGATCTGTGCTGTTGCTGCACATCTCCAGGAATGGGACAGGATGTCCTGGGGGTTGAACAGCCACCATCTCTCAGCAGCGGTGGCAGCTGACAGTTTTCATGTGTAGCACTAGACCACAGGTGTTCTCAGGTCCAGGAGGAGAGGGGACATTTTAGAACACGTTTTTGAGTAAAGTCACAATGTGTTGAGCAAGGACATGATGCTCTTTTCAGTACTAATCCACTATGGGTGAAAAATTTCATGTAGTCCCCAAAGCACTCGTGGGCACTGGTTTGCACAGAGACTTGCTGATGAGGAAGCATCACAAATTACCCACCATCTCCACAAACCCTATAAAGTGCCAGTGCTGTTTGCAATCAACACACCAAACCATATCCTGGCCATGGCACACAGGTTGTTCCATTCTGCTGGAGAAGAGGGAAATCAAACTGTGCTCTATCCTGCCACAAGAGCTCCTGGCAGCGAGTGGCGTGGGTAGGTGGGCAGATGGTAAGAGAGAATGGGCCAGTTTCTTCCCAGAGAACCATGGGGAATGAGGCTGGATGGGACTGTAGAGATCTATACAGAGCAAGATCCTCTTTATCTGAATCGTTCCTGACAGATACCTCTATAAACTTCTCTTGAAGCAGCAAAGGAGGAGAGGTTCACAGGTCCCATTAGCAGTCAGCTCCAGGACATCTCTCTCTGAGCCAGGAGAAAGCATTTTCTTGTGTCTAACTAGAATCTCACCATTCTGAGGCTAAAAATCTGTGTGAGCCCACAGGAATGCAAGAGGGGCTGGTCATGGACAGGACAGACAAACACATCATCTCCTTCTCTTGCTCAGATGCCTTTGAGATATAAAGCTGGTGGAGTCCAGCAGAGTGGACACAGAAAGATGTGGAAGTGTTTCTGCTCTGCTTTTACCCGTTGTCAGGGACAGGGCACAATGCTGGTCATTGCCCTGGCTGGGCCCCTTACAACTGTGCCCATGGGAAACTCTTCTCCTCTCACGTTAACCCATCACATCCTGTCCTGTCACGAAAGCCTCTTCAATGTTTTGTGTAATACTTTGCTTCCATCCCCAGGAATTGCCAGTGTGGTTGTGGGCCATCCCCTGGACACGGTCAAGGTAAAACACTTTGAACTGTGCTATCCTGTCACCTCTGACTCACTCTCTCTCTAGATGACGCTTCAAAGGACCTTCACTTACCCCAAGGGGGAATTCAGCCAGGGTAGAAATGTTTTCATAGACTTTCCTCCTCTCCAATGCTCACTTTGAATGAGAAACTAAAAGAACTGGCTGATATGGGCGAGTTCCTCCGTGGAGGATTAATGCTGAAAATTAAACCTGGCCTTACTTAATGTGTGGTTCACTGAACAGTTCTGCCAATGTTTTATAGAACTTTGCCACAGACAACTATTCAAAGGGCAATGAGGGAACTGTATTTGTTTTGCTGCAGGCACATTTTTGTGTTTTCCTGGTGCTGGCAACGCTGGAAGGACAGAGTGCTGAAATTCTTATCCCAGGGCTGTGACACAGTACTTACAGTTCCTACAAGACAATTATTCCTCAGAGGGAGGGATTTAGAGAAGTTAGAAGGTATTTGTCTGCATGGTGCAGACAAGTCCATGCACACACCAGTGCATCGTGACTCAACCATGCTGACCATCCCTCCTGACACAGAGACAGACAGGAAGATCCTGTTCCTTTCTTGTTTTGTACAGGCATTTCTGGGCAGCTTTCGTCATTTCAGCTGCTCTGCCCGTGTTCAGCCTGGAGAATAGAAGGCTCTAAAGAGATTTTATTGTGGCCTTCCAGTACTCGAAGGGGGCCTACAAGAAAGACACTTTTTAACAGGGCCTTTTGTGATAGGACAAGGGGTAATGCTTTTAAACTGAAAGAGAATGGGTTTAGATTATATATAAGGAAGAAGTTTTATGCAAAGAGGGTGGTAAAACACTGACGCAGGTTGCCCAGAAAGGTGAGTGGATGCCCCATCCCTGGAAACGTTCAAGGGCAGGTTGGACAGGGCTCTGAGCAAGCTGGTCTGGTTGGAGGTGTCTCTGCTCAGTGCAGGGAGGTTGGACTAGGTGACCTTAAAAGGTCCCTTCCATGACTCCATGATCCTGTATGCCCTGATCTGGTTCCAGCCTGGCTGATGGCACCAGGCAGGGATGGCAGTTGTGGCAAACCCAAAACCCACTGGTCCTCTTTGCACCCTAAAGCCCTCTGGAGGGTGATGGGGGGAGGCAGGGTCCAGCACAGCCCACACCACATCCCTCCCCCAGCCATCCCAGCCATGCCCATGCACACAGCTGGCTCTCCTGGGGTCAGCTGGCCAGCCCTCTCCTTTCTGAGCTTCTAAGGTGACACCAGCCCCACTGCTCACACACCCCAGCCACAGGCAGGGCACAGGCAGCACAGGCAGGCTCTGCCCAGGGCTGCCAAGGCAATGCCCATCTCAGGCTGGTGGCCAGGGTGTCACTGCCAGGTTTGGGGGAGTTTGGCAACAAGGATCTTGCTGGAAAACACTGAGTTTCTGCATGCCAGGAAAGAGCAAGCCCATCCTTCAGTGCTTATAAAGACAACTGTCAGGCTGCCCCCTCTGTTGCTTTGCCCTGGGAATACCAAGCAGGCAGACTTACTGTCCAAATTTAGGGGAAGGAAAGTGGAAAGGAGAGTTTTTACACAGCACTAAGTCAGCAAGGGGATTGCTCAGTTGCATTTGCAGCCTCCAGAGGTCCTTCCCCACCTGAGAGAGGAGGCAGGACTAAATATGAGGCTGAGTGGGGTACGTGGTACCCACAGCCAGAGTTCCCATCAAGCAGCCTTCTTCCTTCAGCCTCCCCTTCCCAGCTTTGCAGCTTCCGTCAAACCCCAGGAGCTGGTTTTTCCCACAGCATCAAAAAACTCTGAAAGTTCTGCCTCTACTCACTTTTCATCCTCCCCATTGCATTCATTTCCCCAGAACCTTCTTCAGCTTCTGGGTGTCACCCAAGAGCCCTATAAAATCAAATCAAATCAAATCAAAAGATAACAAGAAGGAGAATTTTCCAGAGGAATATCATATCTGGTGGCATTTGACTTTATCAGAGATGCCAGCAGGGATTTCAGCATCAGGTGTTAACAGATTAGCTAAGCAGTTTGTGTGCAAGAAGCAGATCGTGAGGACACTCAGTTGCCCTCAGTTACTCAAAAAATATATTAACTTGAACCTCTAAATACCTGGTTACTGTGTAAGAGAAAAAAACCATGCCCATGGAGGCAAAATGGAAATGTCTGGGCTGAGCGTTCAGGAGAAACCTGGAGGGAGTTCAGGGCTGGGCACTGCAATCACTCTGTCCCGGGCTGCCTGGGTCCCCTCCCCACTGTTCCCCCCAGCCCCCTAAGCCCCAGTGTGAGTCACAGAGTGCGCAGTCTGCACCCATGGCCCAGGCCTGCCTGTGTTGCACAACGTGTGCTGTGTGAGCCGGAGCAGCATCTTCATGCACCAACGTGTTCCTGAGGGCTCAGAAAACATCCTGCTGCCTTTCCCGTGGCCTCTGGCCATGCAGGAGCAGAGCAGTGATGCTCCACGTGTGCAAACAGCTGCATGGAGACATCCCAGGGTGAGGGGTGAGCCTGTGGTGAGGGGTCACTCCAGACTTGGGTCCCTCTTGCTCCTGCCAGGTTTGCACCACAGCCCCGGCCAGCCTCTGGCAGGGCTCTGAGCCAAATGATTGTGCCATTCAACCTGCTATTTGGCATGCAAAAGGTCTCTCCAGGCATGAACTCTGCAGGACCCACACTGGGCTTTAAATTCCCTGATAATTTCCTGCTTCACCCTGGTATAAGCCAGGGCTGAGCCAGCAGAGGGGACTGGGCACTGGGTGAAATCCCTCCAGATTTCATCTCAGCATTGCAATTCTGATGGAGATGGTCAGAAATGCTGCCCCCATTCCCTAAAAACATCCCTGACAGAGCATGTGTGAGCTCTGGCCTCAACCAAGATAAGTTGCTAAAGCCCCAGGTCCTGTGAAGGGAACAGTGTTTCCATTTCCTTGCAGACCTCCAAGGCCAAAAAATGCATCCTTCATTAGGATGTTTTCTGTGCAAACTTGTGGGCAGCTTGAATGAAAGATGATCTAAATATATGTGTGTGTATGTGTATATATAAATATATATATGTATTTGAGGAGGGGAAAGTACGTCAAATCCTACAGGCCATTTCTTACAGCTGTTGGAAGGCACATTATCAAACTGCTTTCCAGAAAAAAGATCTCTTTGTTGGAAATGATACGAAAATGTATTTTTGAGTGAAGCATGGAGAATTCCTGAGATGATGCTGAATTATTTTGGCTCCATTTAGTATTTCAATGCGTTAAAATCCACCTTGGATCAGAAGGGCCCCGGAGGTCTCCCAGGGGAGCTCATCTCTCCACTCTTCAGCAACACACCCCAGCCTTCCCTGAGAGCCTCCAAACGGGGGAGACCACACCAATCTCCAATTTCCACATAAATCAGGCCCTTGCCAGTGACAGCCCTGCACAACAGCAGCCTGCTGTGCTGAGTCAGGGTGGCTGCTCCAGGCTGGAGAGCAATTTGACAGTCATCGATTCCAGATGTTGCCAAGAGCTTCAGACCTGGGAGATCCCGCTTAGCCTGGCTTCTGGCAAAGTTCAAGGGGGTTAATGCACATATATCTTATTTTATTGCTCTCTTCTCTTTATGACTAAGGAAGGACTTGCTCGCAAAGCAAAGTACACATTGTTTACGGAGTATGAGCTGTTGTTGGGCTGGAAACGGGATTTTAATGGCCTTTTATGAATATCTTTTGCAGACTCGTTTGCAAGCTGGACAAGGATATGGAAATACACTCAAGTGTTTTCTCACTGTGTACAGAAATGAGTCTGTAAGTGCTTTATCTTACTGTAAATGTGCTGGTAGAAAGTGCAAGTCAATAAATAGATAAATACATAAAGCAATCACACAAAATTGCAGTTGGCACCAGCAGTTCTGTGAAGACCAATAAATTTGGTGCGATTGAGCCTGAAAATCCCTGCAGCCTTCTCTTGCTTACCTGTAAGGTAACCCTCTTGGTTACTCCTATAGGGAAAAGACAGATCCCTGCCATGGCATGATCAGTGTCTCCACATGGATTTAACATCTACAGTGGCTCTTTTGCCTGATCCTACTGGAAAAGGTCTCCCAGAGGAATTCTGCTGACTCTGATGAAGCCAGGACAGAAGCTGTCCATGAGGGGGACTTTTATGTGGGTTCCTGTGCTTTCACCATATCCTGTATTCTGCACAATCTTTAAAAGTCTTTAGCAGCATGAACTAATTTCCTTTGCTCAGCATGTGCAAACAGTTGGTTCCAGGAGACATCTGCTACTTGGATATGCATTTCATCCCTGTCTATGCCAGGGGTTGGAACGAGATGGCCTTCAAGGTCCCTCCCAACCCAAGCCATTCTAGGATTCCACAATTCCTGGCCCGACAGACGAGTTGGGGTTTACACTGCCCAGTGCCTAAGCCCTGCTCCCTTCCCTGGGTAGGTGACTGGCTTCTTCAAGGGCATGTCCTTCCCGATGGCCACCACAGGCCTCTACAGCTCGGTGGTGTTCGGGGTGTTCAGCAGCACGCAGCGGTTCCTGAGCCAGCTCCGCCACGGGGACGCGGCCGCCGCGCCCTCGCTCGCCGACATGACCGTGGCCAGCTCGGTGGCAGGGTTCATCTCCGTGGCCATTGGCACTCCCGTGGACCTGGTAAAGATAAGGCTACAGATGCAAACACAGCCCTACAGCAAAGGTAAGGAAGCAGGAGTTTCCCCTTCCTTTCTCTGCCAGTCCTTGGTGCTTTAGGACAGCTTTGCTCCAAGGCCCTGTTGCCTTGTGCTGGTGCAACTGGGCTAAAAATTCCCCCTTTTGTCCTCCCATCCTGTTCAGCTCAAGGGGACAGTTTTTATCCATGGCATCTCCAGCCAGTTGGGATCTCTGAGGAACATGGGGCAGGTGTACTCAGGACCAGGAACCGCAGGAACTGCGAGTCCCTGGGCTGTCGTATGCCCTGCAGATGCCAGCAGCAGTGCCAGCTCCCCAACTGTGCATGCTCTCAGTCCCACATTTGCTTGCCCATAAAACCCTCTCTGGTACTCACCTCCTCTGTTCAACAGCAGAATTTTCCCATGTGCGTTTGAAAACCACTGACTTATTTGGGGCAGGGTGCCAGGCAGCCCAGGCATGGGCAGGATGGGTCAGCAGGGGACGCTGGCAGGGTGGCAGGGGGTGGCTCTACCCTCTCCACCAGCTGCAGGCAGCAGGAGCTGCTTCTGCTCTAGACAGCAGCTGAATTCCATTGCAGGCTGCAATGTGCATTTTTAAAGCCTCCATGCAGCTTAGCAACCTAGTGCCTTTTACAAAAGCAACTTGGTCTGCACGGGGAGGGGCCAGGCTCTGAAAACATCAAGGCTTTCAGAGATGCAACCTGGCACCAGATGTGGTTAAAATCCATGAAAATCGGGCACGCGGCCTTAAAATAATTTGGAAATCTCACTGGGCACATACCTATTGGGAAGTACGCCACACATCTAAGAAAAATCTGACCTGAAGTGTCTTAATATCTTTTGAAAATGGACTTAAGTACTCTTTCCTAAAGGTTTTTTCCCATGCTACATATTGATCCCAGGAGAAAAAACGGGATGGCAGCAACTTCTAATCGACGGCAGTGGGCTTTCGGGATGAGTTCTGCGGCAATGTGTCTGTTCTAACAGTTGTGTTCTTTTCTTTGCAGCAAACGTTAAACTAAAGCCCACAGCTCCTGGATCTCCTGTGTACCGAGGCCCAATCCACTGCTTTTGGACAATCCTGCAGAAGGAGGGGGTAGCAGGAATCTACCGAGGCACGGTGGCAATGCTCCTGAGGGATGTTCCCGGGTATTGCGTCTACTTCATCCCTTACGCAGTTTTCTGTGACTGGGCGACTCCTGAGGGGTGCATTTCTCCCAGTCCCTTCTCTGTCTGGCTGGCAGGGGGTGTAGCAGGTAAGCACCTTTACTTCCTCACAACACTGGCCAAGCAAGGACAGGAAGGTTCTTGGAGTGATTCCAGGAGTGACTCAAGGGACACCACATCCTCCTAGAGGACATGGGACTGAGTGACCTTCCTCCCCAGGGCCAGGTCCCCTGGCACCACAGCTGCACTTTATGGCTTGGCAAACTTTATGGAAGTGTTATCAGACCTCCATTGGGCTCAATGTCAGTGAGGAAGAAAAAAAAAACGGCGCCCTCTTCTCCCTGGATGCCTCAGGGCAGCCTGGCTGTAACACTGCCAGGGTTATGGCAGCCAAGATGCCCCCAGAAGAGGACTTCAACCTGTTGGCTGCCCACCAGGAGAGTGTGCACCCACCCACACGTAGCAGGAGCTAAATTGACTGTTACTGATCTTCTTCTTTTTACCATGTGTACAGCTGCCAGTAAGACTGATTTGCCCGTCCCCCAACGCGTGGGATGTCACCCCTACACCCACTCCCCAATTCTTGGCCATTTCCAAATTGCAGAACCACAAAGGCAAGTCAGTCCTTAGCTCAGGTAATGATAACAAAATGCCTTCTCCATTTCTCCTCAGACAAAGAGGCCCCTGGCCCATCTGGACAGCTTTTCTAGAGTGTCCCAGCACTCATGTAGGTCCAGACAAACTCCTGTCTGTCCAGCTGGGCCATGGATTGTGGGCATAGGCCAATCTTTCCAGAGGCAAACCATCCTATTCAGCTAATCAATGTACACAGATGTTTCTTTAGAGCACTGGCAAGGTATCTGAGCTGTGTGGAGCCCAATCCTGGCAGCCTGAGATGGACCTGCCTCTTATTGGCATTCTCAGCTCAAACTCTGCTTTACAATTATCAGAATTATCAGAAGACTCTGATAATAACCTCCAAAATTTCAATGCTTCTTCCAGAAACAGGGAACTTTGCTCCCAGAAATGTTGTGTCTGTGCCTGAGCAGGGTGAATGCCCTGAAATGAAAATTGCATGAATATGATGTTGTAGATGAGAGGTGAATTTTTGAGTTCACTGACCTGCAGCCAAGCAAATATAGAGAAGGAATGATTCAAATACTTCTGCATTTTTCTAGGAGCCATTTCCTGGGGATTGTGCACTCCAATGGATGTTGTGAAAAGTCGACTTCAGGCAGATGGAGTTTATTTAAATCAGTACAAAGGGACCCTTGACTGCATCTTGCAGAGCTACCAGAACGAGGGCTTAAAAGTAAGTGATATTTGAAGCAAAATCTGCATATTAGGCATTTAATTGTCAATTGGAAAATACAATGGCTGTTACAAACCTATCTGCAGGGTTGAGAGACAGCTAAAGGCACTTACTGCTAAATTATTGTAGTGGCAGTAGGTAATTACAATGCAGATTCTTTCTAAATCAAAATAGTGACTAATGAGTGTAGTAGTGTGCCTTACACAGTGAAGAAATGAATGACTGGGGGTCACACACTGCTGGTGTAATTAACCTCAAATGACACTTCATGCCAGCGCACTTAATCATGAATATGATTTGACTTCTCAAAAATCAGAGGTAGAAAATCTTACCTCGGTGTTTGCTTCTGCAAAATGCAGAGGTCAAATGTTTCTGGTGTCAATGAACCGACTCTGGTGGGACTGTGCTGGCACCCTGGGGTGTGTGGTCACCTTGGGCAATGCTTTGGTGAAACTGTGTTTTGCATGGCTCACCCTCACTTTGCACCAAGACACAGCTTACTGAAAACGTTCTTAAACCAGAATTGCTTTGGTTTCAAACAGGAGGAAGGGCTGCGTGCCAAAAAAACTTATCTCCTTTCTCTGACTTTGTCTGTTAGTGTAATAAAAGATATCTGTTCTACCAGCAAACTTTCCTTCAGTTAAACGTGAATGGCAGAGAACAAGGATTTGCAACTTTACTGCGTTGCTGAGAGAAACGTCATCTTCTGACACTGAAATAAATCTGTATTTGTCATGGGGACATCATGTGGGCTCTTAGCTCCAAAGTGTCGATTTTCACATTCTGAGAGAGGCGTAACAAGTTACACACAGAAAGATAACCTGCAAAATTCCAAGTCAGTGTGATGTCAGTATTTGCCAACATGCCTCTATGTTATGCCAGCTGTCACAGGAGCCTGTGCTCTGGTTCAGTGTTTGCCACTGGGGGAACAAAGTCACATTGGTGGGAAGCACAAGCGCCTGGAGAGATGCTGAGGACTGCGCTTGGACAGTCCAGGGAGGGACAGGGTGCCCAGGCTCTTCATTCCATTTGGTGTGCACTTGCGCAGTAAAACACAGGGTGGCTGAAAAGGGCCTTTCCATGTGTTTTCCTTTCTCCCTCCATCCTCATCACCTCCTTGCCCTGCTGGAATATTAACAGCCATGGTGCTTAGGGTTTTGGTTGGAGGTCTGAGCTGCTTGCAGTTTTTGTGCTGTCACACCTGGCACCCACATCAAAGCTGGCAATAGGATTGAGTAATAGCTGATGGCAAGATTGGATCCTGCTCTCGTGAGGAAAATCTTTTGAAATGTTGGGAGCCACGCAACTGACAAACAGCCAACGCAGGGCTGGATGTTTTCATTCTGGGACAAAGGAACAGCACTCACAGTGCTCAAAATACTTGCCTGATGCGCACAATGAAATGTAAATATAACCCTTGTCTTTTTCCATAGCCAGGTGTGTTCATTCTGAGGAGAGAAATTTATGTGTCTGGGCTTTTCATCCTAAATCTTCATTATTATTTAACTTGGTTCTCTTTTGTTACTTTATGGATGATTCAAAAAAATAGAAGTTCCTCCCAGAAAATTCTCTTTCCTAGCAAAATAAAACATCCCAATAAATTGAATAATATTCTACATATCCCAGTACTGCAATTTCACATTGCAAGGTAATGTCAAACTATGCGAACCAAACTGTGTGAACACATTTTGATTCTGTCTCAAACAAGTCAGCACTGTGCTCTGGACTTATTGGATACAATATGATGGTGTTTAGTAGAGCTCAGTAATTTCAGGGGAAAGACTGGTTAGACTCTTAAATCCATGGACTTCTGGTCTTGGAGCCAAGATCTTCCACAGTTCCTTACAGTAGCTGTGGGAACTTTGCTGTTGTGAAGCCTGGAAAGGGGTTGGATTGCTGATGTTCCTTTTCTTGTCCATTCTGAACTTGTGATGTTTAAATCAGTGATCAGGTTGATGAGCCTGGGTGGTGACTGGAGTGATTTGTGAGAAGCAGGCCAGCATAGATACTCCCTGCAACCATCATTTTGTGACCAGGCTCATCCCAAAAGTTGCTTGTGCACAGCCTTGCACACACCAGGGAATGGTGTTGGTACTGGGGGGGGTTCAAAGTGAGATGAGTCAGGGCCAGGAACCAGAAGTGACAAGACCTCTCCACTTTCCAAAGGCACTTTGCTGCTAAAGAGCTTAAAAGCTGCAGGGTCTTTCCTTCTAGTAGATGCCAGTATCTTTTAAAAAGTCATATATTGAGCAGAATGAGGAAATCTGGCCGCTGGTATTTATTATCTTAACGAGAGAAAGCACTGGGTTGTATACGGGTACCAAAGGTTGACCTTAGGAACACTCCTGTGAAAATATCAGCTTCTATTGAATGTTTTTCCCAAAGGTGGTGGTGAGGGCTGGTTCTCAGCAAGGCACAGAGTAAGTCTAGTTTTCTGCTGATTGAGAAATTCCTTCTACGCTCAAAGGTGAGACCTGCAAAGTAGTCCCCGTGGCACAGTGCCCACATCGGTGGGGCTGGCCCACGGCCACACCGCTCCCTCTCTGCCTGCCAAACACCTTCTGTGCCCACAGACCCAGCCCCGGGGGTCAGAGAATTTCCTGCAGGAAAACAGCAGCCTTCTTGAACCCTGGGCTGTGCATGATTGATCCCCACATGCAAAGGGAAGGAAGGCCAGGCTGGACAAGGCTTGGAGCAACGTGGTCTAGTGAAGGTGTCCCTGTCCATGGCAGGGGGTGGAACATGATAAGCTTTAAGGTAGGTCCTTTCCAACCCAAACCAGTCTATGATTCTATCATTCTGTGACTGTACCAAGGTAGAACACCACTGGAAGACGTTTTAGACTTCTTGCTTTCTGTTCCACACCAGTGGCATTTTTTCACCCTTTATCTCTTGTAGACCTTGCTGGTATGCACAGATGGGGGTCTGTAGGGAGCACAGAGCTCAATGACACCAAACCAGGGACTTCTGCCTTTGCATTTCCACTCTGCAGTGCAGACTTCAGCCAAGACCAGCAGTTGAGAGCACATCTTCCAATCAAACCAAGACGTGGTGCTTCAGAATCCCACCATGACTTCATTCAATGTTTTCTTCCCCTTCTTAAAATAGCCAGTATATTCCTATGCTCTAACCTTTCTCCATCCCCAACAGGTCTTTTTTAGGGGCCTCACGGTCAATACAGTGCGAGGATTCCCATCGAGTGCAGCCATGTTTCTTGGCTATGAACTTTCCCTCAAAGCAATGAAAAGAGGCCAAAATGAGACCAATCCCTAACTTCCAGGTCAGCACATAAAGACCCTCTAACTTTGTTAAAATTGCAGAATTAATCTTTGAATCAAATAGAGTTGCAACTGCATAGATCCTCTGACAGTCAGATGACACCTGGATACCTACACATCAATAGCCAAACACTTTCGGATCTTGGGTCTGTGGGATTCAGAGCAGACAACAGATGTGCTGATGGATTTTAGTTTCAGTCCAGTTCCCCTGGAACTTCACTGCAATATGTTCTGATTGTTGTGATTGCTTTGATTAATATCAATCAGAAATGGAAATTTGAAAGGAGATTTTTCTCTAACACTTTATACATTTTGAAATATTCTCACTAAGGTCCCTGAACAGTGTTCTTCCCTCCCTTGTTCCATCCACAAAGACCTGAAATTAATTTATAAGGGTCAGAACGCCCTTTTAAAGTGTCCTGACTATCAAGTCACTGTGTCACTCTTTCCCTCATTAACCTAGGGTTGCATAGCGGAGGAGCATTAAAAATACCTGATTAAAGAAACTTTTTTAGCAGATTAAAAGAAAACTGATTAAAGAAACTTTTTTTACTCACGATTATTCTTGGCGATCTTTGCTCTTTTCTGCAGTACTTTATAAATCTCCTTCTTTCTTATTTCAAAAGTGTTGCCAAGAAGAACCAGAAAGTCCCCTACTTTCCTGAGCCAAATCAGCAGTGTGGTGTTGGTGTGGGCTCAGCTGCTCTGACCGAAGACTCCCATCGTGTACCCACAGCATCTGCTGGGACTGAGCCCGTGGAGGACTCCGAAAATGGCACCAGCTCAGCCAAACCCAAAGACCATCTTCTTATCAACTCTTTCACTCTGCTGACTAAGAACACTGCAATAATTGGTGGGCTTTTTCACCAATGACATTTTTCCTGTTGAGCCAGGAAAACAACTTACCTCCCTTTCCCAAGGGATGTGTCCAAACCCAGCCCATCCGACATCACCGAGGGAGCGTCTTTTGTACAACACTGCAAATAATGCTCACCTTTTGTGTGAACAAGGAGAGGAGGAGGTGTGGTGGGCACACAGCTGCTTTTCCTGTAGGAAGGGCTGGATTCCTCTCAAATCCCAGCTTCCTTTCAGGTTTAAAGAAATAGATGACTCCTGTACAAACACACACTCGTGTTTTCCACCACAGTTTGCCACAGGGAAACACATAATTATGAGAAAATGTTAAGGGCTTCAACAACTTCTGTCTGTTATCCAAGTTTGTGTATTGAACTGGTAAACAGAAGGATGTTAAATTCGAAGAACTAAGCTGCTTTTTTTATTCAGGAAACAATAAACCAAGTCTGCATTTCATATAGAAAGCTGACTATTGATTTACACAACCTGCCTGGTGCAGCCTCCAGGGACCTGCTGGATTTATCTCAAAAGACCTTCTGAGCTCCCTGACATGATGGTCCAGCTTGTCAACTGCCAAATTCTGCAGACTTCGCTTCCCAGCCTTGAAGAGACCATCACCAAAGGAAGTCTCTTTTAATACACAGAACACCTTCAGACCTCCAGCTCTTCACTGCAATCCCACTGAGAGCATTGGGGCAGACCCAGGTCTCTCTTTGGTCTACCTCAGCCTTTCAATTATTCCAAGATCTTTTACATCAGGATTGTTTCTGTTTATGCTGTTGAATACCTCCATGATTTATTTTCTAACCATGGAGTTTTTGATGCCAAAACCCAAGAAGAACCAGTTTTTCTGGGAGAAGAGGGCTCTGGTGGCACTGGCAGGAGAGGTTGAGGGGTAGCTGGCTCACATGCAGAAAGACACATGGCATGGGGGAACAATCAAGGACAACACTGTCCTCTGGGAAATGTTCTTGAGGGACAGCTCTTCCTCTGGAGAAGGACTCTGGGGGATAAGCCCAGTGATTGCCATTTTAGCAGATGCCTTCAATAAAGGGTTCTGAAGACAATGTGGAGCAGCCATCCAGCTTTCCTCCATAAAAGGAGGAGAAGGAAAGAGAAACTCCTACGTCCCCTTCCCTGGATGAACAGAGGAATTGGAGACCAGACTTGAAGATCTCAGCAGAAAGTGCCTTAAACTTTGGGTCTGGAGCAGTACCCAGAAATGGAGTCACCGACTTTGGGCTTCTCATCACTGGGGCCCAAATTAAACATAGAAGTGCGGGTGCTCCCAGAACTGGCCTTAAAAAGTGGAAGAACCAGCAACAGCTGGTGTTGCTTCATCTCAGGGCTCACAGGCAAGGAGGCTCACAGTGCCCCTGACCTTGGTGAGAACACAGGGAACTGTTTTTGATAAATAATACGGACAAAAATTGATGAGCCTTCACACAAGTATTTGTTGCTGGCTGCATTTAAGGCTTCACCCTTTCCATGGTACCTGTTTTTATGCATGTATGTAAAACACGTTTTTTAGACGGATAATATCACGTGTCTCCAGGGATAATACCTGGGGAGACTGTTTTTTTCAGTGCAAATAAATGGTGCTGTTTATGTGCCTGCATTATGTAAAAATGGCCCGTGAATTAATTAAACTGATCGGGTTCACGACAAGCTGTGTATCTGCATGATGCTGCCCTCCTGGTGCCCACATTCAGTGTGTTCAGTGCCCCCTGGGCATAAAGCCCTGAAACCCACGTTGGAGTTGCACGGTGATTTTTCCTGTTATTATTCATCTGATTAAACCAGTTTTGAGATGGGTGCCCAGGATTTTTTGTTGGACAAAGCTCTTGTGCAACACACACCTGCCAGAAGGAGCTGTCAGGGAGAGCTGCGGGGCAACCTGGTGTGGAAAGGGAGCAGAGGGCAGAAAGCTATTCGATATAATATAAATATATATGATAGAGATATAGTATAAAATAGAGATATAGTATAAAAAACACGAAGCGCAAGTGGGAATTGAATATAAAGCTTTGGCCACTTGATGGCATCCTCATCCTTGTCAGGGCATGGCATGTGCCGCTCACTGGAGCTGCCAGGCCTCATTCCATGGTCTTGCCCTGTTCAACCCCAAGCCCAGGTTTGCTGGCAAACCAGCACACACTCCCTTCCCCATGGGCACACCAGACAGCCTCTGGGTGATTGTGGGGTGACTCTGCCCTGCCAGTGGCTGCCCTGGTCCAGCAGCACGGGAGACAAGCCTTGGACACACTGGTTAATCAGTGCATCACCCCATCAGTGTTCGTAGAGTGAGGCAAAGCAACACCAGGCTAGAGCACGGGGCTTTCAAGGGGGGTGACAGCCCTGGCCACTGTGCAGGAGGTTGGGCTGCCTCTGGGTCACTGTTGGTGACCAAGGACACCTTAGGGTTGGGCCAAGCAGCTTTTGGGGCACAGCACTTTGTGGTACCCATCGCTGTGACCCATCCCATCCCTGGAAGTGTCCAGGGCCAAGTTGGATGGGCCCTGGTCTGGTGGAAGGTATCCTTGCCCATGGTAGGGGGGCTGGAAGGAGAAAAGCTGTAAGGTCCCTTCCAACCCAAACCATTCCATGGTTCTATGATCCCCGCACACGGAGCGCCATAGATAGTTTGGTCTTGCTTTTTGCAGTAGGGAGTGTGTGGCTGTGTCACCAGTGAAAGAGGTGGCGGGGCTGGGTGACACCACAGGGGGTCAGCCCCATGTCCCAAAGATGAGGGATGGCAATCACAATTTATGCACACAGAGACTTGACAGCTCTGTGTCTTGTGAGTGATCTTCTCTATGATTCATGCAAATGCGTTAATTTTTAGAGCTTACATCAGTATCATTACCCATGGGTAGAAATTAGGATCTCTAAGGAATTTTTCAGGGACCTGGTGCTGTGAGTTTAAAGCAGAGCCTTGCCTGGCAGGCAGGCAGACATACAAACAGTTGATTCAATGGGGCACTGAGTGCATATGTTGGTGATTTTGTCCCTGAGCTGCACAAAAGAAAAATCCCCCGTGTCACGATATGGATGAGCTCCTCTGCCAGTGCTGTGTCCATGGTGACCTGCCATCAGTGGCACATTCCACTCCCATGCTGGAGTGGGTGGAGCCACCTGCTTGACAGCTTGTTCAAGGTCCTTACAGAGCCACTCGTTTGTAAGATAAAAGCACCAAATCCTGGAATTGTCAAAAAATGAGAAGGGAGACCAGAAGGCCCAGGGATACCCACTTCTGGTTTTGTTGCCTGGATTATGAAAGCATACTCAGCCCTGTCATCCCTCTAATACATCTGTAATTGCCCAACTTTCATGTCTCTGGTGGCATTCCAGCTCTTACAACAGCTCTTACCTAATGAGATGCTGGCTGTGCAGCCGGTTTTTACAGCTTATACGCTAGTTAGTGCTATAGAAGGAAAAAAAGGTAACAGCAGCTCTGATTTCCCAGTTTGAAATAAACTGACCAAACAGGAGCCAAGTGAAAAGCTGTTTTTCTAGAAAACAGCCCTGACCTGGAGGAAGGTCTTTGGGGCTGGGAGAAGCTTCACGATGCCCATGGGGCATAGGGTGGGAGAAGGCTGAGGCTGCCCAGCAGTTTTAGCACTGACTGAAGCCCTGCCTGTAAAGGTCTTTTCCAACCTAAATGATTTAAGGATGGCTCTGAAGCCAGGCTGAGATTTTCTCATGCCTTGGGAATCCCTGCCTGGCATGTCCCCACCACAGGGGAAGGCAAGATCACAGTCCCCATCTCGGTTTCTCTTTTTCTGTTGTACTCTGAGACAGAGGAGTAGGGCGACGTCTTCACAGGCATTAAGATATATCTCCTTGGTTTATCTGAAGCTCTTGCTTTGTCATAGAGGCTGTTGTAGCAGAGATTGCTCTCCTACACATGGCAGTCATGTCAGCCAAGAAGGCCAAAGCCTGTCTTGTACCTGTGAAGAAAAAAGGTGAAGTGTGGAGTCAGAAGAAATGGTGAGATCCAAGGAGACAAGTGGGAAGGAGTTTAAGTGCTAAAATGAATGTAAACTGCACAACAGCTCCCTCCTTCTAAAGTCATCTTCTTCCTATATATGGTCCCTTAGTGGTGCACAGACTGATCACTGCCAACTTAGATGAGCAGTACACAGAGTATCCTTCCAGAGGCAGGCTCCAAAAGGAATGAAACCACGCAGAGAGGAGAAATTTAAGTAGTCACGCTGATTTTCAAGGCAGTTCTCTTAAACCGTAGAACTTGTGACAGCCCCAGAATCAGACTCTAGTGGAACAACCGGCCTGTTAGGAGCCATACATGCAGCAGAAGGAGAATGTCTTTTTAAGCAGGTCTCAGAGGTCCCATGTGGAGTTTCAGTGTAAGATTTAAAATGTTGGTTAAATCAAGAAACCCTTTCTTAGTATGGGTGAAATTCTAAGGCTACTGGGCTGTAGGACACTCAAACTCTGAAAAGAATATGGAGGTCCTCTTGAATGATGGAGAAAGCAGTGTATCCCAAGAAGGAACATTTGGAGAAGCCACAACCTTGCCATTGTGGAAGAGCAGTCTGAGACTGCCCTGCCACCAACACCTGCTGCATCAAACAGGCACCTGCACGGCCTCACCTGCTGCAGAGCACCAGCACTTACATAGCTCATCTCCCGTGTTTCAAAACATTTTAGCACTAAGGTAGCCTGCTTCACACACAGAATGGAAAATCCTGCCAATTCTCATGGAAAAGGGCCAGCCCGTTCTTACTCACACAACTAGGTGGGAACCGACTTTGTTATCGAGTGACGACTGCCGTGTTCCTAGCAAGCACTCTGCAGGTGGATTGCCAGTGCTTCCAGCAGGAAAAGCGAGCTGTGGAGCAGGGCTGGCTGGTGAAGAGCTCTAGCACAGCCACAGAGTGAATGCCTTGTGCTATCTGTGTGTCCGGAGCGTTCAACCTCTCTCTCTGAGCCGTGCTGAGTGGGAAATCCAACCCGTGGGGTCATCGCACGGCGGGACAAGCAAGGAAGGGTGAGTGGACTTGTGATGTGACAGAGCTCAGTGTTTCTCTTTCCTGGTACGAAAGCTGTCGGGACACAAAAGAAGACACTGAAGTGAGAGCAATGGCATCAGGAGAAAACTTAAAATACAAGAGAGTTGGTGACCTTTGTGGTCAATTCCTGCTTTCCTCTGCCTGCTTCTGGAGATGGTTGGTTGTGGGAAGCACTTGCACTGTGCATGACACCCAGCATGGCTGGAATGTTGCTGTCAGGGTTTTTTTGTTTCAGATGCCTCAGCTCTTGCTAAATATCATTGCGACATGGAGAGCTTGGGACAACCCAGAAAAGCTCCAGCGACTGTACTATTGCATGAAACAAGGAGGACTTGCAGCTCGGAAGGTCTCTCTCATGTGTGCTCTTCCCTCTCCTGAGGGCGACTAGTTTTTGTTAGTAAGCTTAAATGGTGTCAAATTAATTAACACTTCTGAAAATAATGAGAGCTTCATTATCTATGGTCCTGAGGACATCTCCTGGTTCATCTGCTAGGGCAGAGCGCGGTGTGTGGCTCTCAGGGGGTGCCACTACCCTCTTCAAGCTGGCACATGAAATGTTCCCCGAGTTCATCAGGATTTGATGCCTTTCTGTCATAGGTCATATTGATATTGCTATGCTATGGTTTACCCTTTCACAAAAGAATTAGAATGCCCCTACTTTCCTTCATTTCTACATTAGTATATGTCATCTTTACCTAAAACAAAGAGAAAAAAGAAATACTCCAAGCCACCTTATCTCTGGAAAATGAAACTATGAATAGCATCTCTTCATTTGTGGTCTTTGCAGCTCTTCTATCTTGATCAGTGCACACAGCAAATGTAAAGCAGGCTAGTATGTTATCTGGCTGTTTTTCCTCTACAGGAAGTCTTTTCTTCTACATTAGAAAACCCAAACTATGCAGAGTTTCCTGGAAACTCTACACTGGGATGCAAATTCTGTCATGAGAAATTCTCCCATGAGAACTCAGATCTGGAGGTTTAGGCAAACCAGGTTAAAATATCGATCTAGAAATTGGATGTTTGCGCAGAATTTTCTGTCATTCAACCTATCAACAAAGTGAGTGCATCGAAAGAAAATATATCCCAAAGTATTTACACATAAACCAAAAATGTATAGGACATTAGATGAGGATTTCCAAAGGAGCCAGAGTAAACTGCCTGTGAGAGATCATAGAAATACATTGGAAAGTTCTTTCGCTGCCAGTTTGACTTCTGGTGATTTCTGTTTCACTCTAAATTGAACGCAGCTTCTCTGATGACCCATTTGCCCTGCAGCAACAACAGTGTGAGTCAGATTTCACGAAGCAATCAAAGAGAAATGCAGAGATGTAGAGATAGGGCTGGCACTGCTGGCACAGAGTGACTGCGAGGAGGAACCACGGGCTGGGATCAGCTGGGGAGAAGCTGTGGAAGCTCTGCCACTCTGATTTTCAGTTGGCAGCTAAAGCCAATGGCAGCGGGCTGTGTTGTGATCAACAGATGCACAAATACACCCTGGGGATGGCTGGCATCCACGAGCAGGGCAGGGGCATCTTTCAAGGCACTGGATGGTTAAAGAAGGACTAAAATCATTGATCAGTGATTGAGAGCCTGTGATGCCCTGAAAAGCAATAGAGAGACTTCAGTTATAGGCACATCTCCCTCAAGGAAACTTGCTCAAAGCAATGGGCAGGCTGATCTCTGTCTCTTCAGCCAGTAAAGTCATGGCAAGAGTGAGAGCAATTAGACCAAAGCACAAATCCCTGAAGGAAATAAATTGTGTGTAACATTTGTGAGACACTTTTTTTCTCAGATGGCTGAAAAAAAAATGATTTGACATTCTTTTAAAAGAAAGAATTCACAAGTATCTTTGATTTAGCCAAGGTTGTGCAAGGAATACGGTAAAAATGGCAGAGAGGAGCAAGAGGCTCTTCATAACAGCCAAGAGGTTCTACTGTGTCTGTTTTTAAGGAAATTGTGCTCATTAGAAATCCATTTTTTCCCAGGAACTGCTACACTGTCTTTACAAAATATGATATACTTACCAGAGTTTCTAGGGCCTCATCACCTAAGGAATGATGTCTCAGTGTAGCTGCCATGCTCTGTAAGTGAAACCAATTGATGGCATAAAGCGATTGGGGGCATAAACTGCATGCAAGATACATCACCAGGACCTTTCCATACGTGAGAGTAATTATGGACAGTGTAATTATGGGCAGTGAGCAGATCAGATAACTTCTTCCCAGGCCTACAGCCCAAAAGGCAAGATCACACTCATCCTTCAGCCAGACTGATCAGTTTGGCTCAAGCTTTTAGAGAAGACCTTTGAGGCATAATGGGACTTAAGGAGAACAGGAGGGAAGCTTAGAAGTCAACACTGGGGATTTAAAAGGAATCTGAAGAGCTACTGCTTGCTCTGCCAAGGTGTGCAACTTGAAAAAACGAAACCTCTGCGGTCAGGGAGGGCTCTAGCCAACATTCACCTCGTTTGGAGATGCCATCTGAGAGGATTTCCAAGTTAATCCCATTTTGTTTGCCTAGGACTTTTGCATCCGGGCCCCACCCTGAGCTGCACCCTGGGGCACCTGCTCTCGGCAGTGGTGGGATCACACTCAAGGACTATGGGATCACTCCTCGGATGCAGCAGCTGTAATTCAGTGTGACAACTTGTCCAGGCACTGCCCCACCACTGTCCATCCGTCTGTCTGTCTGCCCCACAGAGCCCTGCAGTGTCACCTTGCTTTCTCTGAACAAGGTCCTGCTCTGACTCTGCCGGGAAGCCACCCTGCAGCACAGTAGTTGGCTTTCTCAGGAACTCTGGCAATGCTGAACGTTATCATCTCTTTGCTTTCATGGAACTACAACTTACATAAGTGCAGGGGACAAAACCCACATCTGAAAAAAAAAAAAAAGCTTTCGCAGATTTTTAACCATTGTTTCCTGCTGGGGTATGATATCATAATGTTCAAATTAATCATTTCTGAGGAGCATTTGTGAATTTCCAGAGTGCTAAAGAAAAGTCACTGCAGTAGGTGACTCAATTCCACATTTGATTTCGTTAAAATGCTGTCCAAGATAGCGGGAAAAAATAGTGGGCACCTGGTATCAGTTTTATAATTGGGTTTTTCCATATTAGAATGGGAATTTTGTGAAGACTCAATTAAAAGGAGCGTCCTCCCATTCTTCTGTCACCCATCAGACTGAGCTGACATGACTGCCAGCATGCTGTCATACACACTCTTCTCTTGCCTGCTGCTCTCTGTGCAAGCAGAGAGTTACTGTGGGGTCCGGGAAATTATCCGCTACACAAACCGTCTGCTTGTAAGTGGCTCTTTGGCACCTTCATTCTGTCAAGCTGCATGTTTGTACAGGAGATGGTCATAAATCCTGATTTCTCACTTGCTGTTCTTCCAGGATGACAGTTCTCTGAGTTGCCCGTGTAGGCAGACAGCCGGCAGCGTGAGTACACGGCTTTTGAGAATATCAGACTTAAACCAATCTGTATTTGTACATTGAACGCTGGATTTTAACCCTCACTCTTTTCACTTTCAGTCATGTTCCTGTCTTCCCATTCCTGAGGTGAGTATATTTTTTTATACCTTTTGTAGATGTCAAAGAAGTTTGGTATTAACTGAGTTTGTTAAGTTTGCTCACTTTGCTCCATACATGACTTCTGCTTTCAGTCATGAGGAAGATTTTAAATGCACCAATAGCAGCAAAACTGATCTTGATGGACAGTGGTGGGGAGGGAAGCAGAAGCCCTCCCATCATGGTGCAATTAGAACCAAGCTCAGAGTCAGGCAAAACTCCTCTGTGGGCTTGATTTACATATCAAGAGATACAGGCTCTTGCTTTGAAAATCTCTGCAAGCCTTTGTGCCTAAATACTAAGAGGACCTGGGCCAGAGATGTCACCCTCAGACGTAGCTCTAGGTGTACCCAGCACTTCTGAATTCTTTTAAGCCTCCTCAGGTATGGTGAAGCCCCAGCATCAGCTGAAATTATACTTCAAAGAGGTTACTTTTGCAGTTTGAGGTTTTCTGAGAGATGGGGCAGGTGTTTCTCATGGCATACATGAGGATTCTGTGTTTTACAATCCCCCCGGAGTTCTTGTAGCTGTTTTATATATACTGGAAAATCATTGCCTTTAACTGTGACATGCTGCCATATCGAGGAACACATTTCTTCTTTCTCTAGATAAACACCAAATGCATTCTAGCTTTTTCTAATACCTTCTTCATTTCCCAGCCTGGCCATGAACTGCCATGCTTTGTGGAAGGCACCAAACACATGCTGGAAACCAATGTGTCTTCCAAACCAGTCCTTACAAGGCTGTACCAGACCTTCCAGGCTCTACTGGATAGAAACCTCTGCGAAGTAAGACTTCCTTACTTTTCTACAGCTCTTCATGTAACTTTTACAAAAGACACATAACACATGTAATATCCAATTTAAACATTTGTAGGTAAGTGTTTCATTAATTTCAGATGTGCTTTAAATACCCATTTTGTGCAGGAGCCAGATATGACAACGGCAACGTGTGTGAGGCAGTGAAAAGCTGTTAAAGCTGGCAGAGGAAGGAGGGAGGTGCTGGGTTGGAACAGTCTAAATGACTTCAGCTACAGGGATATAACAATCCAACTGTCACCTTCTTAGTCACCATGAAAAGCCACTCTTAGATTCACTGCTCGAGGAACAAGTCTTTAAGAATGGCTTTTTAAATTCTTGTGTAGCTCCAAATAAAGTGTATCTTTACTGTTCCATCTGAATTCTTTATTTTATCATAAAATCTTTGCTAACCCAATCTTTGTTCTTCCTATCCCAGAGCCTGCCCCGTGGGGATCAATGCCAGTACAAGACCAAGGGAACTGTGATAGAATTTCTGGTTAAAATCCAGAGAACCTATCAAGCAATGAATAAAGACAGCCCTTAAGTTTTTGGTTTTTTTTTTTTTTTTAAAAAATGCTTTCAAAACCCCCCAAACCCTTTAAAAAAGAAGGGGGAACAGAAAAGTTATTTATTGTATTTATTGTCCACCTGAAATATATAAGGTAGAAAAAGCAACTGATAAACTAATAAAATTATAACTTACCTGAGCACCAAAAGTGTTTAAAAGAGTCTTCATTTTATCTCTTGTGTTTGGTGAAAGGTTGGAACATCCTGTTTTCATACCAGTGGGTATCAAAATGCTTCTGCAAAGCTCCAGTCAAAAAATTTCACTCACATGAGATACTACAGAATAATTCACACTCTGCCCACTGTACAGCACAAGAAATATTTGTGGACTTCAGATGCAACCCAAAATCTGTGTTTTCTCATTTTTTGACGATATCTCCACGCCATGACATCTCCACACTTGGCTTTTTTCTTGCCCACAGCCCCTTTATTTTTTTCTCTTCTAAATATTCCGTAGTAGAGAATTCATGAACATCTTAACATACAAAAGCAAGACCAAAACCCAGCATTAATTACAAATTCTTAATGGGTTTGCGTATTTGGAACATGCTGTGGACAACTGTTTCTTTCTCAGGACGTATTTAATGCTGGATTTGAAGTTCTTTCTTTAGTGCTGCTTCTCTATCTCTTCTCCACTCAGCTCAACAGAAGAGTCAAAAAGGGAGATTTGCTGGAAAAAAAAAACACACCAAAACCCCAACATGTAGTGGGAGATGTTTATCTCAGCCATGTATTCCAGCCTTACCAGCATCCTACTTAGATCTCTGCACTCCAGGGAAAATCCCAGGGAGGTGAGAGAAGGTCAGATTTCATCTCCTTTGTGGCTCAGAGAGGAACAAAAGAGATGAGGCCTTTGAGGTGGAGCATCTTAGATACCTCCAGGGACTCACATCCTCACCACCTCCACTGGAGCAGGCTGGACTTTTCAGACTTCAAGTGTATAATTCCATGTCTTGTTTTCATTGGCGGGATGAGCATGTTTCTGGGATCAAAAGCACGATGGAAACGCTCCATTTTTGTTCTTAACCTTTCCATTTGCATGGGCTTGGGGAAAAGACAGAACTAGATTACAGAAAATGCACCTGATACAACTATATAAAAGGAGTGAAACTCGTGTAATATATCAAAAGCATTTCCTCGTGTGTTTCTGCCACCTGATTAAAATATGATAAGGAAATAATAAATACTAAAATAGAAAAGGCTATTATGTGGTAACACCTACAAAGATGAAACCAAGAAATAAAACAACTATTTCACCTTTCTCACATTTTCATATCTTCCTACATTTTCTACTCCACACTCAGCTCAGACAGCTCTGTTCTAAATATCCATTTTTTTTTGTGCCTTCTAGTGCAAAAAAAAACCCATCCACATTCCTGACAAATCAGCAGAACGCTTACAAATGCTCCTGGCCCTGAGCAGAAGAAAAAGGTTCATTAACACCCATCTGTCTTACCGAATCTATGATGTCAGATTACGAATTTCTAAATATCAACTCATCAAATTGTTAATCGGTCTTGTTAATATTTTCTAAGTGCAAATCCAAGCTATTTCAGTCTTTCCATGATGTATTGCGCTTCATACCTTTGTGTGTGCAGCTCACCAGCACTGTCTCCAGCCATAAGCCGTAGCAAGTGTAAAATCTGGAAAAAAACTGATTAATTTTTACAGATAGGCAAAAGACCTCCCAGATCATAGGACTGCAGGAGAAAGAAAGCAAGTAGAAAGAAAATTCTTTGCCTAATACTTTTATTCCCCAAAATTACTTCACTAATTTTATTAAATAAAGCAATGGTGAATTTGTGACACGAGCAGAAGACACATCATAAATTTGGTTTTGTCCAACAGAAGCTGGCAAGAGTGAAATATAGTCAGTCAGCTTCCAGTCAAATCACTTCTGCAGGACAGCAATAGGAAACTCTGGCAGAGAATTTGAATAAACAACCAAAGTTACTAAACTGCAGAAGACAGGTCTGCAAAATATCTCTTCATCTGATGCCTTGATTTGCATCTGCGTGAGAGAAACTATCGATGTGTGCTCAAACCACCCAGTGAAGGGTTGTGCAACCCGAAATAAATGCCTCCACTGCCGCCTGCCATCGAGCCCTTGCATCTGGGAGCTCATGCAAAGTGTTTCCTTGCACTGGTGACCTCCCCAGACCTCGTGATGCAGAGTCCAGGAATGTGGCAGTCCTCCACCCTCAGGTATTTTCACTCGCTGCCTCTCCACAGGCACATCCAGATCTTCTCCGGGGGACTTTCCTCGTGCCCTTGAGGCTTTGCAAGCCCCAGGGCAGCCTGTGGCAAGGGCCAGAAACATCCCTTCAGCCAGCCCTGGGCCAGTCCCTGAGCAGATGTGGGAGTTTGGTTCACTGTGGGATTGGGAAATTGTCAGATGAAAACAAAAGGCAACTAATCTGTGGAGTTACATAATTACCGTAACAAGTACATTATTCTGTTATCTCAATTATCTTTTTCTAACAGCTCTGTACCACGATGTGTCATCTCACACTGATAGAGAGGATGTGGCCCAGGGCAGGGGGACAGGGGAGGTCAGATGTTCAGTGTACAAGACAACTTGTCTGCACAAGTCAGTTGTACTGTGGAATAGATTTACAAGGACGAATTGATAATCAACAGTGATTTTAGAAAAAATCCTTTCAGCCATTCAAACCTGCCCAGGAGTCCACAGCAAGGTGCATGTTTGTTTTCAAGTACACCCAGTCCCACACTTGCCTTGCTCCTACGCCTCAGGCCAGGAGGCTTGAACACTCTCTGCTTTGTGATTTCAGAAACAGAAACCCTCAATAGCTGGGGATCCAGGGCAGGAGCAGCTGCTTTCTGCAAACTGGAAAGTAACACTGTTCTTCCTGCACACAGCAGCTCTTTCTTCAGGAATGCCTGCCTCAGGAGCGTCAAGTGTTGGGAATGCACACCAATTCCATATCACACACCACCACCACTCTATTATTTTCCCCATTAGCATGAAGCAATGCCAAACTGTATGAGTGACCCAAAGGCACTGAGAAGCTACCTTACTCTTCAGCAAAGAGGAATTCTCCCGATCCTGCTACAGCAGCCAGCACACAACCCTTTCTTTGAAAGGTTTTGCTGCTGACAGCAGTCAGCCAGAAACCCATTCAGAAAATCTCTGCTTCCACACTCGAATTTTCTTAGTTCAGGCATCCACTGTGCAGCATGGATATTACAAAACTTGTTTTGTTGTCTTCAGAAACCTGTCTAGGACAGCTTCACGTGTTGGAGTCTCTGCTAGATTACTTAGCAGGGCAGAAGCAGAGCAGCAGAGCCAAAGCTCTTGTGCTCCAGTCTGTAATCTTTGATTTTACCTTGGGCAAACCAAGCCCTAGGCAGTGCCAATGGTCTAATAACAAGCTGTCTGCGATGACAAATAAGTGAACACTCTTTTTGAAGATGTTTTTGAGGGACAAGAACTGCTCCAGTGCATCCAGTATGTTGTTGTTGTTGTTCCCTTAATTTCTTGCACCCCTGTAAGAACAAGTCTGGTATATGCCAGGGTATGGAAAGGAGAGGCACAGTTCAAATGCTTCCCAGACATAAATCACACTTGGTGTATAAATACAACTTTATGTGCTCGTTAAAGAAAGCTGCTCTTATCTGGCTAATGCTCACAACACCCTCCTGGGGCATGTGGACAAGCCTCACTCTCCTAGTTTTACAGAAAAGTAATGAAACGAGAGTTTAGGGAGATGGAGAACTCATTTCTCCCAAAACTCTGGGTTGTCTGAAGATTGATAGCATAAACCAGGGTTTGACATTGCCAAGACTCAACTTAATAATATCACATAAATAATATATAAATACTATCAGGTGGTGCTACTGGGAATCCTAAAGCCAAAGTAACTACCATTTCCAGTGCCAGATGAACCTATACCTGCCCATAGCTGGTTACAGCTCCCTTCCCATCTTCTCTATTGGTCTCACACTTTTGATTTAATCAACTGAAAAATCTCCAGAAGTTAGAACTAAAGATTCCCAGGACTTGTATGTGCAATCTCTCATGGAAGTAACCATGGCGGTCTTTAAATCATTGCATCTTCATGGTCACACATTCTATAGCATAAGTTGGACGTGTTCAAGCAGTAAATCTTTTGTTGTCTTACATACACTTCTGTAAACAATCCTGAATGTTCACACCACTGTTAGGAGATACAAGATAACTCTTGTCTTCTTCCTGTTGAGACACAAGAGTGGATTATACTCAGCAGCAGCAAAACTCAGGCAACAAAGGAGTGAAAGGGCTGGAGAAAGAAGGGAAAAAGCTTCACTAATACAATGCTGTGACTGTCATAATTTTTGCTCATTTGTTTTTTCATGAATCACATACAAAAAATCAAATGAGCAACGTGTCTAAATTGCTTCTGCTGTCTTAAATCTAGTAGTGAAGTAATACATGAAACAATCCTAAGTCTATATCAGGTTGTAATCTAGTAAAAGTATCAATCAGTAAGAAATTACATAAAGACATTTTTCCATGTAAAATACCAGTGAGATTTCTTTCTACTCATGACAGAAACAGCATCATCAAGGGATGTTTGGACCATGAAAACAGATGCCCTTGATTTGTTTGTTGCATTGATATTGCTAGTTTTTAGTTTGATAACTTTCAGACTAAATTTTTCCCAATAAGTCAACAAAAAGCCCAGGAGTGAGGGGAGTTTCCCCCTGGCTCCCCACAAAATTGGAATTGTCAAAAAAGCAAAATAAGAGGGAAATCATGACTTAAGAGATGCAGATAGTGATCAGCCTAGTTCTGACTGCACAAGCAGCCTGTGGGAAAGAAGAGAGATGTTCTGTCTGACATCAACTTCAGGCAGGATATAAATCAGCCACTGAGCTGTAAGATTGTTCCACAGTGGCAGAAAGTTTCTCACTCTCTTTTTGCCATGCTTCCCTACCCCTGACATCATGTGGGTAAGTAAAATGCAACAGAAAGGAAAGCACAAAGACTGAAGTTCCCTAGTGACCAAAATATCAGTAATATAGTGCAGTCGGAAATAGAGGCTGTGGCATTCACAGGGAAGGAAAAGTGCAACAACGCATTTAATTGTCCTCACTTATTTAGAAGCAAGCACCCTAAAGACTAGTTGCTCTAGCACATTTCACAAGGATTTAAGAGAACAGGCATTTAGGGCATGATGAACCCTTCAGTGGTGGCTGACTGAGGCAGCAAAAGTTGTACAATGCATCTGGGGAATAGGGAATGGAGATTTAAGGGTTTTAAAGTACAGTTTCCCTGCTCCTTGCAAACTCTGTGATATTGGTGGGCCACAGAGGACAAGATGGGCAGGTGAAGGGTAGTTTAATGCAGCTTTCACCATTCCAATAATCCTCTTACTGATCTATGTGCAATTAAGAAAAGTTCTGAGTAGATAGCACATATTCTGCATATTTCAATATAATGCCCTCATTTACATAGAACACAAAGGTGATAAAGAAGCTGCCCCTCACCTGGCTACAACCTCCTGTCGGGTAGTTGTAGGGAGCAATAAGGCCACCCCTGAGACTCTTTTTCTCCAGGCTAAAAAATGGGGTAAGTCCTAACAGCATGAAACATGTTCTTAGACTGTAACACCTGGCTTGAGGTCTAATCTCATTAGTTCTCATTTTCTTGGACTAATCCCAGACTTTCAAGATCTTCAGAATTAGGTTGTGCAAACTCTGTTATCCCACAAAATCAAAGAAAGAGGGTAATGGTATACAGGTGTGGTGCAGTTAAATGAATAATTAAATTGTTTAATAAATCAGATGTGCAGATTATAGATAATGATTAGTTACACAACCCTGTCCTGGGGGGCACCAGGCGGATGAGGGAGGTGATTGTCCCGCTCTGCTCTGCACTGGGGCAGCCTCACCTTGAATATTGGGGCAGTTTGGGGCACCACAGTATAAAAAAGACATTAATCTATTAGACATGAAGCCTCCAAAGAAAGGCCATGAGGATGGTGAAGAGTCTGGAGGGGAAGCCTTGCGAGGAGTGGCTGAATACACTTGGTTTGTTCACCCTAGAGAAGAGAAGAATGAGGGAAGACCTCACCGTATTCTTCAACATCCTCACAAGGGGAAGTGGCATGAAGCTGAGTGGGGGGAGGTTGAGGTTGGATATCAGAGAGAAGTGTTTCACTCAGAGTGTGGTTGGGCACTGGAAAAGGCTGCTCAGGTCACAGCACCAAGCCTGTCTGAGTTCAAGAAACATTTGGGTAACATTTTCAGGCACATGGTGGGATTCTTTGGGTGTCTTGTGTAGGGTTACGAGTGGGACTCGCTGATCCTGATGGGTCCCTTCCAACTCAGCACATTCTATGATTCTGTGATGTCTTCTTAAAAGTTGTAGGACCGGCAACTATATTGTCTGTCAGAACTGACAGATATCCACGTGATTCATGGTTCAGTAAGCAAGCTCAGGTTGGTAAAGCTGACATCCATCTTCAGTGTCTTACACTGTACAAACAAGAGTCAGCTCAACAGAACCCATGCTGAGCTTCTTGGAACTTGACACCTCTCCAAACATCCCCTCCCAGATCCCAAGCAAAATATGTAATAGTTCTTCTAGGAATCATCCTTTGCTGCAGGACATCTCCTCTTTTTTCAAGGGCCCCCAATTGACTTCAACACATCCCTGACATGTGGCCCAACACCCGCTGCATCTGCAGCAGTGCCACCAGCCACACTGGGGATGTTCTCCATCAGGCTGCATTTGAAGGGGAGCAGTTGGACAGAAATGAAACTTGAAGGGAACCGAGGAACTCAGAGGATAAAATGGAAAACGTGCAAAAAGGACGGGATACACCTGGAAGACAAACCAGGGACTGCATGCTGAAAATGTTACCTCAGTATGTATCTCCTGCTCCAGCGCTGCTTCACTGCCATGGGATAAGCCAAATGGCCACTACAATTTGACAGCAGTGCTTAATGAATATTGTGAGGGACCAGACACACCCCAGGAGTGAGACAAGGTTCCACTTTCACATAGGGAGGTGTCCGCTGATTCCTAGGAAAGCAACCACCCTGAGCACCTAGAACTCAAATATCAACAAATCCAGGTCCTCAACTGTCAGGGTTCTCTTGTAAGCTGTGCAAGGGCTGCCTCCTCTAGGAGTTGGACAGAAAAGCAGCAAGGTTTCCCAGAAAAGTTCCGGTTCTGTGCTCAGTTTACTATCCACTTTGTTGAAGGAACTTGCAAATACAGCAGCAGGATTGCAGTGGGAACATCAGTGTAGGGAGATTTGTGACACCAACTTCTGGTGGGATCATTAGTTGTCAGGTTAGAAAGGTCTGGATTTATAGCTTTATTTATTTCAGAGAAATGAACCTTGGGTGGATTGGACACAATCCATGATGCTGCCACTGGCATCTAGCAGAAATCAATATTGAAATTATTATCCGTTTACATTAAATACCATAAATTCTGGAACAGATCCCAAGAACAGTTAAGCTCTGGCTGGCAAACGACTCTCTGCAGTGGAGAAAGGCAGGTAGCTAAAACTAAGGGCTGCTCAAAGTCTTGGTGAGAATAACCCCTGGTGGTCAGGCTCTGATGGAGGGAGCATGTCCTGCTCCTTCTGCGTCCTGATACCATAAGTTAGTGCTGCTTTTGAGATTTACAGGACTGCAGAGTGGGAGCAGAGACAAGCCACAACCCATGAGCATGCTCCTGAGAGTAAAATACGTCCCCAGGAGTGGTATTTCTGGGCCATTCTGAGGCTCTTCTCTGCTACCATTCCTGCCAGGGTTATTGTTCCTTGTTTCTGTGAATGGTTTCCTTTCTTTGGTAACTAAAAGACATGGGTATATACATAAATATAGACTTATATGTGCACATACACATCTGGCACACGTGCATATACTAATATCTCTTTATTAGTCTGCAGAGTCCTCAGAGCCCTATTTTATTTTATAAAAATAAATCAGAGACTGGTATGTGAGTTCCCTCTTGTGACCAAGCGAGGTTATAGCAACACCCGAAAGCACACACAAAATATGTGTTTACAAAACCAGACCTTTAGGGAGCAAAGAAACAATTCAAATTGCAGAGAACCCGTCAGTTTTGCATTTTTTTTTGTTCACTGGCCATTGGTCTAATATTAAAAAACAATAAAAATTACACCATCTGTGCATAAAACAGAAAAGAATTAATAAGAATGCGCCTGTGAAGAAGACTATCAGAAAAATGAATCAAAAAGGAAGATGAGGTTGCTAAGGCTAAAACATTATTTTATCTATACAGGGATCCTAGGCCCCATGGATAAAATCCAAAGAGGGTGGAGGAAACTGACTGAAATCCCTTTTACAAGCTTTAGCGGAGGAACTGCAGCAAATCCACTTTTTCCCCCTGCCAAGTGGGTGAATAGATTTCCTCAAATCTGTGAAAAAAACCCCAGCACTCGGCAGTGACAGAAAAAGGAGATATGGACATAAAGAGAGCGTGAATGATCGAAATATAGGATTGAAGGGGAACTTTGAGCATTGTTGAATCCCTTCCTCTGATCTGAAGCAGGATTCTGTATGTCCAGACCATCCTTGCCCAAAATTTTGCTTGCCTGTTCTTTAATCTTCCAAAGAGGGTTCTTTTTTCCAAGCCATAACTCAGCTACAAAACTACAAAGCTTTTTCTAGTATTAAAGCTCAAAATGTTTGCTTCCGCTTCAGGTGCTAACTTGTTATCGGGTATTTCTATTTGTTATCAGCTATTTTTCTGATGAAATCAAATTTTCAGCTGCTTGCTTTGCACAGCCTTACCCCTCTAAGGTTTGTGTTTTCTCAGTGTAGAGGGCACTATTTGTTAAAGCAAGTAAGTAAACCCAAAAGTATTACAGATGGAATCTTAAAGGCAATTTGTTGTGGGCTCAACTCCAAGACATTTATCAGAACCTAAGTGGATACGGCCATTTCAGAGGATTTCATTACCCAGGTCAGCCACACTGTGATCCACACATCAACACCAGTAAACAGAAGCTGGATTAGCTGGCGAGTTATTTTTAACCCTACTCAGATAATATTGAGTCACAGGATCAAATAACCTGCATTTTAGGGATTAGTGGGCAGGGTTACCTATCGAAAGTGTCAGGGCACTAAGACATTAATAACCTAATAGGCATTAACAGCCCTGAGCAGCCTCGCCCCCACAAAGGCCCCGGGGCCCCAGGTGCCCATTTAAGCTCAGCCCTGGTCTGGCAATCCCTCCCTGAGCGAAGCAGGAGCTGTGCTGGACTGCAGCCACCTCCACCCCTGAGCCTGGCCTGGCTTGACCTTGGAGCTGCCCCATCCCCGGGGACCTGCCCCATGACGTGGGCTCGTGGTTGAAGCCGGCTGCCCGCCCTGGGCTGAGCCGGGTGGTGACCCCTGCCCAGCACCCCCTGGCTCCCGGCCAGCCCTCAGCGTGCCCTCACCGAAATCTTATTCAGGAAGTTAACGACTGAAAAAACTGCCCTTCGCCTGACAGAGATGTATATATTTAACTTACAGATGAAAACACGCTGGCCCAATGGGGTTTGAATGACATGCCTACAGGAATACAGCATCTCCACACAGTTTATTTTCAGACAAGTTATAAACTATTAATATAGCTTTGTGGTGGCTTTTTCCGCAGAAAGCACAAAGTACTGTATCAGTAATTTTTCTTGTACTTGCTTTGCAGTTTGATGGGCACTGTTAACTGCTAATTGTACCTATTAACGATTTTGTCTAAAATATACATGTCTAGCATATATATAAAACAACTGTAATACACCTTCTTATAGAACCATAGAACTAAACAAAGGGATTGGATTGCAACATACTTGGAGTTACTTCCTTTAGTGATTCATGCTTATTTCTGGAGAGACAACATTAGACTGTTTTTGCACTTCTTAAAGCTCATCTCATAGAGATTGATCCATTTACACCCTAATTCTTAGAAAGGAAAGCATTTGCAAACAGGATGTAAATATGCCATTGTTTTCCCTTATTGTATTTCAGATTCAGTGTGGGCACCAGAGACTTTTACAAAGGAATTTGGGCGATTTCTGTTCCTAAGACAGGTTGTTTCCTGCTGCCTGCCTGGGCAGCAGCTGGTGCCTAACGGAGCAGCCCACGAGCCTCCAGCTCACATGACATACTAACCCACTTTCTGGGCATGAGGGTCATTCACTGCTCCAGCCTGCTCAGTTAAGTTTAAATTGTTGAAGCTGCAGAGTTTGATCACAAAGTTTGAGTCTTTGGGGTTTAATTTGAGGTTGACAATTAAGCTTTTAAGTCCAGAGGCTACAAAAAGGGACGCCCTTTACTTAGCACATGGATGGATACAAATGCAACACTAGATTGGCCCTGAATATCCCTCAGCTTGGAAATGATGGTGCCTGTGTGAAATTCCAGCCAAACTCCAGCACCACGGCCTCCACTGGGATCTTTCAGAAGTTCAGGACAGCAAACATGCAACCAATATTGGTTACATGGATTTGTCAGACGGTGAAAATGAAGCAGAGCCTGCATTAAAGTGTGTAAGTCCTGCTATGAAATTCAGTTATGCCAAAGCTGGCATGATAAAAAAAGCTGGCAGTGATTTCTTGTTGAGAACTCTCTGTATGAACTGCCTTTGTCCACTACAATACTGTACAGTTTACCACTTGATCTGGCAATAAACATTTTTGACTTTATCTCCTTAAATCTTTTTTCCAACTCTCTCGTCTCTCTTCTGGAGTACTTCTGTTAGAAACTACTTAAAAATGGTCAATAACCAAGACTTTCCACACATTTTTTGTAAAGCTTTCAAGTGCATGGCATACTGATTCTGAAGCAACACATGTTCATTCTTTGGTTTCAGGGAAATTTCGATTTCCTGAAAGCTTTATTATTCTAACTAACTCATGGTTTTACTCAAATTGTTTTTCTTGATTACTACTTCAAAGCCCCACGATAAAAAAATTGAATATCACACTTGATCAAACTACAGAACGAGTATATGTTACGAAACCTATGTGAAACATTAAGCAAAATATTCCTGTAATCACCATAAGCATGAGAAATGAGTAGAATATATCTTTCTGTAAATCTGATTCCAGGAGAGGCAACCACAAGGGGAGGGCTAAGCTTGACTTTGAGTGGCTGGATGACGTGGGCAGCAACGGCTTGGATAAGCAGGGGCTGTATCCAGTGCCCTGGCCTGTATCAAGGCCAAGCTGGATGGGGCTCTGAGTGACGTGGTCTAGGGGAAGGTGCCCCTCTCTGTGGCAGGGGGTTGGAACAAGATGACCTTCGAGGTGCTTTCCAACCCAAACCATCCTGGGATTCTACGATGCAGTGCAGCAGTTCGCATCTTGTGTGTGAGAGGAAGGATTCGGAGACACAAGCAGCAGCTCTGTGCCAGGCACCCGGAAGATGAGTAGAAAACAGAACCTCCTGCGTGTGCCCGTGTTTGTGCCTATTTCCTTCCCGTAATGTCAAATCCACAACTGATTTTTCTTTTATTCATATACACCTGTAAGCATTTGAGCAATAATGAGCTATAAAAGGCATAGAATCTTTCTATACTGTTCTATACTTGCCCACTTTAAATTAGGTGTAAAATATGCCTCTGCTAGACTAGATCAAAACAGGAAACTTCTATACAGAGATGAGCCTATATGAATCTTTCTAAAGTACATCTGAACCTGCTCCTGCACAGCAGCCCAAAGGTTACTGGCAATGTACCAAAGAAACCCATGACTGGTGGATTTAGATACCAGCTGCAAATCTGCATTAATCTCTGTTTACAGTCTATCCTCTAATACCATCTGCAGAGTGTAACTCCCAAGTTAAAGATGCTTTTTGTAGCAGTATTGACTGAAAAAAATCAGTTTAAAACCATATCCTAGGAACAAAATGCTTGCAAAAAATGCTTGGAATTTAAGCTCCTGTTTCCTGTTAGCTCTGAATAAAGCAATCGAGAATCACATAGGTAAGAGTGATTTTGGTAGGTTTTCTAAATTATATTGATTTTAAGTGTGTACTGTATTTTGTCTCTCTGAGGTAATCGTGCACTTTGAAGATGTCACAGTCATTGTATGATAAATATTCCTTCCATTAGCCCTTCAACATGCTAATTTTCCATTTTTTTTTCAGATGGGTGTGAAGAAACTGTATTTTGACATCACACAAATACTCAGTTACCTTTTGCCAGCCTTGGTTTTATGTAGGGCAGATGTAATCTACCTCGGAAATGCTGCTCGTGTTTAGCATTACCTCTTGATAAAAAGATGATATAAAGGCTTGTTGTTGGTTAATAACTGCTATATACCAAAGCCAGGAAATCTGTGGCTGCAACTGTTTTACAGCAGTTGGTAATAAAAATTCCATTGTTCAGACATAACCAGAATAATAAAGCAGCACTGACTAGCGACGAGCTGTTGTGCAGCGAGTCTGCACAGATAAAGTCTGCAAGTTTTTTTAAGAATCATGCTTTTGGTGGGAAATTAAGAGGTATAGTTTTGGCCTCTGCGGTTCGGACGCGACGCAGCGCTCAGCCCTCTCTCCTCGGAGGGCTGCTCCGGGGAGGCAGGCAGGGAGGACACGCACAGCGGGCGGGGAAAGCCTCGCCGTTCAGAACCTCTGGCCGACAGACAGCGAAAAATCAGTAACAGCTGCTCGCACCCCATCTTCTTTTGAGGTGTCAGCAGGGGGCTGAGGCTGCCCTTGACGGAGGGGGTAGGCAGGAATGCAAGGGCACTGAGGGGATGCTGCTCCTGCACCAGTTCTGTCTGAGAGGACAGAGGTCCTTCAGCGCAGGGCCACAGAGCTGCTTCCCTCAGCACCAGAAGAACATCGTCCGGAGGAGGCCCTGAGGATGATCCGAGGGCTGGAGGAACCTCCGCTCTGGAGACAAGCTAAGAGACCTGAGGGTGCTCAGCCTGGAGGAGAGAAGGCTCCGGGGAGACCTCAGAGCCCCTTTCCAGGGGAGCAAGGCCACCACCCGCCCCTGCGCGCCGCGGTGTCACCGCCGGCCCCGCACCCCCCACACGCCCACCCCCGCCCCATTTCATCCGCGGCCCGGCGCGAAATGGCGCCTCCGTCACGTGCCGCCGCCCCGGGGCCTTCCCGGCGCCTGCGCTCGCCCGGCGGGGCCGCGGCGGCTCCTCCCTCGGGCCGCGGCCAGTGCGGGGCGGCGGCGGCGGAGCCTCATCGCGGGGCTGCCCCTGCTCTCTGCCCCTGCTCTGCGCCGGGCACGGCCTGACTCTGCGAGGG
>VZRE01013307.1:193260-240661 GCA_013396775.1 Cephalopterus ornatus
CCCCGGGGTAAATGGAGGGGTTCCCGGGTGCCGGGCGCGGTCTGGAGGTGCTTGTTCCCTTCTAAAAGCGGCGCACCTGGCACCTGAATTTCCGTCGCTGAAAGCGCAGCGCGTTCGTGTCCAGTTAAAAAACGAACGCAGCCGAACGTGGTTTATTTTTAGGTCTCTTGAGGGTGTGTTCATAAACATGCTAAAAACGTGGCAAACGGCTTGAGAGGGAAGGCTCAGAGGCGCGGTTTTGGGAGGAGTGAGGACTGGTTAAAATGAAATAATAATCCACCTCGGAAGCAAAAACGCCACCCCTTAGAAGTGCTGCTGTGTCCTGGATGAAGAAAAAGCTTAATCTTGGAGCTCGTCGTTCTGAAGGAGGAGATCTGCTGAGATTTAAGCTTAAAATGTGGTTTTTTACGTATTTTTTGAGGCGTGCTCAGTGGTTGCGTTTGGGATGGTGGCAGCTTTCCAGGGCCCCCTGCCTTGTGTGCGGGATCTGCTGCTGCTGTTCCCCAGACAGACTGAATTCCTGATTCCTTAAAGTGGCCTCAGTGCTATCCCTGGACTGGGAATTTCTTAAAGACACTGCGACTTAATGGAACCGGTATTTCAGCTGTTAAAGGCACTTCCGTAAACAATCATTTCCAGGTGTTAGAAAGTTAAAGCTTAATTACCGAGATGCCTGCTTTATCCCCAAGGATTTCCCAGCTTGTTTATTTGAAAGGGTTTTTATTGTGTTACTTTAGTGGTTGTTTCAGGGGTTTTTTTTACTGTCTCTACTAGAAACCTGATTTTATGGTGTTTTATTAATTCCTGCTGAGTCCTGCTGTTGAGAAGTGAAAGGGAAATCAAGAAGTAGGAGGAAGCAGTTATTTCTTTGTGGCTTGAATCTGTGATGTGTTGGGTTTTGGTAGTAAAACCTCTTTTTTTTTTTTTTTTTGAACTGATACTGTAGCATGGGAAGCGGTGAACAGCTGCTTGCTTAACACAGACTGCTGACCAATTCTCACATCCCCCACCCAGCCCCCCCTGCCACGGGAGAGGTTTTTAATGGCTTAATTTTCGCAGAAGTTTGTGGTTCTATTACCAGGATAAGTTGCAGAGTTATTTAACCTGATTTTTTTTTTTCCTGAATCCCTGTTGTTGTCTGTGGATTTGAGGTGGTTTGAGTAGGATAATGTGGAGCTGTGCAAAATATCCGATCACAGGACGTGGAGGTCAAAGAGCTTGTAGAGGAAAAGAGTTGGGTGGATAACATTTTTAATACTTTGCTTTACGCTAATGAGGATATTAATAGATTTGATGAACCTCATCAGTCATTGAAGTGTTTAATTTCAATGACTGTGTTGCTGCTGTTTATTTTTGATAATAGTTTGGGTAACTACCTTAGATAAGAGTTCACTGTGATTTGCATAACAAGCTTGTATTTGATTGCATCTCTGATAATTATAAAAATTACTACTTGTATAAATTAACATGATTTAAGGTGCTTTGGGTGGTTTTGGTGGCCTAGGACACTCAGATGTATGTTAGATGTACACCTGTTTATATATATATTTTTTTTGCTAACAAGAATTTTTCAGTAACTTTTTTTTAATGTAGTATCTGAAATCTGCTACTTTTTATCTGTTGTGTAAAAGTATGAACTTCCTCATGTACTGAGGGTCTTAGAAGAGGTCTCTGCAAGAGAAGCTCCCTTCCTCAGGGGGGTAGTCTGTGGTGATTCAGCTGTTACAGGTAACCAGTCCAACATCTGTGACATTCAAAAGCCTGCTGAGCATTGTAGGCAGTCTTTATTGACTATCTATATTTGATACATTTATTACTATAAATGGATATTACAGTCCTTTTCTTAATTTTTGGGCATGACTTTACTATTAATAATTACTTTTGCTTGCAGCCACACTGAGATGTGTTGGGAAGAATACTGAGTTTCAGACAGGTGGAAGGGTTCCCACACTCCTGTGATAGGCATGTAAAGTTTATCACAACAAAGATTTCGGTTATTTGGTGTGTTTTTATAAAAGAAAACTCAGCGATGTGTTTGAGGGTAAAGCTTTGAGTGATTGCTTATGCTGGAAGACACCGAGACACAAACTTATTTGTAACGTGGTATTAAAACAGTGCTGAAGGACGCAGGGGATTTGAACGTGAACCCTTTGGTGTGGTGCCTTGCGATCCTCCTTCCCAGATGGTTCAAGGCTGTTCTGGGAGCTCGTAAACAGGGAGGAGGCTGCGGTGGGTGGGTTGTTGTTGCAGCTCCTGCCATGTGACAGCACCCAGGGCCGGGGCAGGTGCTGAGTGAAGGCTGTGGCACGTTTGGTGGCAGCAGCCTGTGCCATGTGGCCTCTGTGTGCTCGTCATCCCTCACAGTTCCCCGGGCCAAAGGGAAAAACGTTATTTTATTTTTTTTTTAAATCTGTGTTTTTCGTTACACCTAGATCACACTAGTAGTTACAGTGTCGTTTACCAAACTTCCCCACTAGTGCTGATGATAATGTAAATACTGAATAACTTACTGTTTGCAGTGTGCTGTTGACCAGTACAATGTAAATGCGGTTGCAACACTTATTTTCCATCAGTTTTATGCCTAATCTGACCTCACGTTTCTCTCAGTGCCAGTGTTTGCAGTGTGGGATGAGCTGCCTTGTGTTAAGATGGTGCCCTCGAGCTCCTTGACTAAAGCAAGAAAACGTATAAATTGATGCCAGCGTATTTTCCTATAATTTTTGCATTGTATGTAGTATGAGGATTATTTTTTTCAAAACTAATAAAGGTTTTTGTGGCGTTTTACCTGGACAGGAGGGGAAAGCAGACAGATGCATGTGAGTGCCCCATGGCTGCAGCTGCCTCAGTTCATTCACTTACTGCCAAGTGTAACTTGGAAGCATTCTTTAGGTAAGGAAGTTGCTTCAAAATATGTGGCTTATAAATTTAATACGCTTCTGTGTTGAATCTTTAAATTGCATCTCAGTGTTTTGCGCTCTCACTCATAATGTTACTTATGTATTCTGTTTTATATGTGTCATAAACCTACCTTCTATTCGTTAGTCACTGACAGAACTTGTGAAAATGAGTTGTGTGTGCTGTCCAGACTCTGCTCCCTTCACAGGAGAGAGAACACGTGACACTTGTAGGCTCTGCGCTGCAAGGCCGCCATAAATGACAGACTTCTTCAGGTGCCACCCACGAACAGAGTTGCTCATGAATATCAACTTTCTCATTATAGACAAGCACGACTGTTCAGCTCTTAAATTTCCTGGTGTGTGAGCTGCGCAGCAGCGTTCCCTGCACAGGCTGCAGTGCTTGAGTTGGATTTTGCAGAGGAGGTGGGGGCTGGTTCTCCTGTGTTAATAAATAACACGTGTACTCCACCAGTGTTAAACTTTAGAGCTGATGTTAACTGAGTAGTTTTCCATAAGGTGATGGTATGATCTGGGAGAATCTAATGCCTCGCGCCCCATCTTTTAAGGAAAAATAAAGTTCGGCATTAGAAGGTTTTGAAAGATGTTTTTACTGGTTGAACACAATACTTGGTAAACATCTTGCATTTCTAAATCTATTTTTAAAATCTGACATGATTTAGTGAGGTGTGTGTTGCTGTTGCTGTACCTTTCCATTAAAACATCTTCAAATAATGTAAAATGGGGAACTGACTGTGGAGGTTTTGGGTGTATTTTCTTATAGCAGACCAAGATACTCTTTCATAGTAAGATACAGGGTAGTTTTTTCATGTTAGTATTTGGGAGGATATTCATATGTATTGGTATCATTTTTCCAGAAACAGTTTAATTGGCCAAAGTAGTTTTTTCACTGTCCAGATTATCGTGATGCAGCAAACATAATTTTGGAGTAAGACTGAGTAAAGTTGAAAGCCAAGAGTCTTTACATTTCAAAGTATTAGAAGTCATATCTTTAACTCTTCTGATTTATGTGGTTTTTGGTATACAGAAAGCTGAAAAAAATAAACTCTTCTTACCTAGGTTTGTAATTTCTTTAGGTAATATTCAAGAATCCAGAGGTGTAGCTGTGTTGCATAAGAGTGCTCATGTGACTAAAACTGTAGTTCAAAAGTAGATTTTTCCCAACAATTACACCTTCCCATCAGTCAAATGATATTTTTCAGACACTGTTTGGTAAAACTAATTTGCTTGGCACATATTGTTGTTCTGCTTCCACCTCTGCCCTGCAGAGCTGTGTATCCTACTCACCTCTGTTCCAGAACTGATTTCAGCCCTTCCTAGGGGTTTCCCAGGCCCTGCAGAAGAGTTTTTAATTTGGTTGATGGCTCCACAGGTCGGTTCATCTTCTGGGACCCGTCCCTGCCTTCTGGTTAAGGACTCCATGCACACACACGGGATGACTCAGCAGTGGGATGGATGTTCAGATACCAGAAAGGTGCTGGTAACTTGACAGGACCCTCCACATTCTTTGGGGTATGTGTGCCTGTAAACCTCTCAGTGAATAGTGCCTGGATTGTATCACATGGAACTATAATTTAGTGAACTTCAGTTGTGTTTTCGAACAGATACTGCTTATAGTTTAAGTCTTCAGAAGGAAATAAGCATTCAGATTTTCACAGTAAATACTGGGGCTTCATGTTTGGTAAAAAACTTCGATACATCACCAGTGGAACCTTTTTCTGGCTTTGCATCCCACAGCAAGTAATATGAACTCATTTTGGTAGATTTAAAGGACTACAGTATAAAATATTAAACATAAAAGTTCTGGACATAACCAGTTTCTAAAGGATGTAGCAACAAGAACAAGTTCTGGCCATGTTCCATCAGCTCTTCATACATGTGGAGGGGATGTGCTGCTTGTGGTCTGTAGCCTGACCTGTGGTTTAGGGGAATTCCCTTTCTGGTTGTTCTCAGATGCCAGAACTTCTTTGTGGGGGGCCAAATCAGCACCCAAGTAAGTTTGGAATAAGATAGCAAAAATTTCCATTTTTATCAGAAATTTATCTTTGACCAAGGTGTTGCAGATCTGCATGAGAACAGCAGTAGCAAAGAGGAGCTTCTCAGCCAACAGAATTTGTTAAATTTCATTTTTTAATCTGGACTTCAGTTTTAGCAAACAGCTAAACTTGTAGTTCCTTTCAAGGAGGGAGGAGGAAAAACAAAGAACAGGTATTTGACTCAAAAGGTATTTAGCCTTTGCTAAATTTAGCAAGGCTGTGAGCAGCTGTAAGAGTTGTGCAATGCTTAATTACTACATCCACATTTAATGCTTTGGAATGCCCAGTCACTGTGTGACTTAAAGCACTCAAAAGTCATAAAACATGGTTGTGTGCCTGATAATTTGATGGTCTAGTAGCAAAATGTTTAGTCATGCTGAGATTGCATCTTCATTCCATTAGTAACACTTAATGTAAGCCACATGTCTATTCAGGGAAGAAAACCTGTTATTTAATATCCTTTAAAGAGTGCTGGTAGGTTCTCTTCATGTATTGCTGATTCCAGTCATTAATGGAACTTTGAATGGACTGGGTGAAGATTTATAACAACTGCTGAAATAAATTTCTTGGCGGTTGAGATAATTTGTCAGGAGGTTAAACAGCAGTGAAGCTGGTCATGTGAACAGCTCTTAATTAATGGGGTAGGTTGTTCTTTGCCACTTCCCAGAGAATGCACATGCTTTCTTTTCATGAAAATGAGGGTTGTGTGTCAGACGCCTCATCAGCCAGACAGGTCAGGTTTTATAAGTTGGGGAAAATGCCAGGGAAGTTTTTGATAGGATAATATGTATTTTGGCAGCTGTTTCTGCAATATTGGGGATTGGGAGAGGGTGGGGGTTTTTTTCCCCCACAATGAGGATACTATGGAAAATTTTCAGTCCAGAAAAAGCATGCTGTGAGGGTTTCCATGGAAGTTTGCTCAGTAAAAAAACTAGATAGTGTGCTCAGTTTGTTCTTGAAAAATGCGTTGGAAAATACTTCAGGCTAGTTGGGAAGAGAGAAGGCCTGGCTGAACATCTGATTTGTGGGACAGTGGAGAAGGGACCTCAGCCTGCTGTGAAATGAAGTGGCATTTGAAACAAAGATTGTTATTAATTGAGTGAATTGCAGAATTCAGTCCAGAATGTCTGGCGTAGGTTGCAGTGCTTCAGCCTGGGAAAGCAGAGCTTTTCCTTAGGCTGCTCTTTCCTGAGCTCTGGCTCATGTGGCAGCTGTCCCTCAGTGAAGCAGATCCATGCAGTTTGCTGAATTCCAAGGTCACTGTCCTTTCTCCTGCTGAAAACCAGCATGTGGACCTCACTTACTTTGCCCTGCTTTGATAAGTTGCCTCTGAAGTTTTTTGTTGTTAGTTGTACAAACATTTTTCCCCTGCCTGGCATGATTTAAAAGAAAAAAAAAAAGCAAAGGGAAGGCGGGCAAAACTTTTCAGTCTGACTCTGACATGTTTATCTATTTAAATAGAGTTTATGAACTAGGTTCCCTAGTTGATAAACTTCTTAGTAGAATACGTAGTTTGACTGCTGAGTTTATATTTAAACTGAAACAGTTTTTTAGTGCTAAATTAAATTGCTGTTATACTTCTTTATCCCTACAAAATGCTTAATGTGCTGTGACGTACTAACACATGAAAATACACTTACTGAATTAACAAACCCAAGTTCTCCAGATTCAAATCAAGTTGTACAAAATAAAAGGTACTGAGAGAGAAGGTCGTTGCCAACATCTGTGCACTGGATATGGCCGTATGGACATGCTTCTTTTCAGAGTAACATGCTGTATTTAAACTTTATTACCTTGTTATCTCTTCCTGTGTTTCCACTGCCCCGTCTCCCTTCCTCCCCTAATCTCCTGTGTTTTTCTAGAGACCTGCTGTGTGTGAGCCCTTCCAGGACACTGCGGTTTGAACACATCGGATCGTTGCAGCCCCTGAAACTTCCATGATGAAGAGAGCTGGGCAGAGGGTTGTGGCTGGAACTGAAGCTCCTCAAACACCACAGACAAGCAAGAAACAGAAAACTAGTTTATATGGCTCGGTGCTTGGTGACTCTGCCCCGTGCACCTCGATGGACTGGGGCAGCCTCCCCCACCACGTGATTCTGCGTGTTTTCCAGTTCCTGACTCTGGTGGATCGAGCCAGGGCATCTTCTGTTTGCCGAAGGTGGAATGAGGTTTTTCACATCCCAGATCTCTGGAGGAGATTTGAATTTGAACTCAGCCAGCCAGCCACTTCTTACTTAAAGTCTACACATCCAGACCTCATTCAGCAGATTATCAAGAGGCACGCTGACCACCTGCAGTACGTCAGCTTCAAGGTAAGCCCTGAGCTGTGTCTGCTGGGCCACGTTACTGTGTGCAGGGGATGCAGCTGCTCTGTGCCACCTGCATTAAGGGTTGGACCTGGGGAAGTCTTACGTTTAAAAATGCAACTACTGCAGCAGTTTATTTCCACACATGCAGGCAGCTTCCTTCAATTTTCCACACTCTAACCTCTACAAAGTAAAGAAACAGCTGCTGTCGTGCGAAGCAGAGGAGGAAGGTGAGATGAAACAGGGATTTGTCCAAGGTTACTGAGTTGAGAACCAGTTCCTTATTTAAGATGCAAAGGTGTTGTCCATGCAGATAAAATGGATTAAATCTAGACTTTGTCATATCTTTTTTGGGCTCCAAGAATTGGCATTTAAAAAAAACATATCACTATTTTAGTGCCAGCACTGTTACAGTATTGTAATAACATGAGGTTATTTGAAGAGAAGACTTAGATTTAAGGTCTCTGTTCATACTAGAAATGCCCAGCAGTCATACTCGGGAAAATTTTCTGGTAGTAACTTTACTGAACTCTTGTTGTCTTGAAATTTCTAATTAATGCTGCACTTTGTCCCTGTGGTAATTGCAGGCTGGAGCAGTACAGCTGAGTAGGTGTGGAACTTGCAGTCTTGGGTATCCATGGTGCTGTCTTCTAAATAATACCGAAGAATGACTTCATTATTTTGAAATTGCTTTTATAGGTTGATAGTAGTACTGAGTCAGCAGAAGCAGCTTGTGACATTCTTTCTCAGCTGGTGAATTGTTCAATCAAGACACTGGGTTTGATCTCTACAGCAAAGCCAAGCTTCATGAATGTCTCTAAGGTAATGTTCTACAAACTGTAACTAGGTACTTTGGGCTCATCACTGTGTCCACTTATCCCTGTTTTATTACAGTGAAGCAATAAATCAGAGTGGATGAGTTAATTACTGAGTGTAAAGTTAACTTCCGTCATGTGCAGCAGCAAGTCGTTAAACAAAGATCCCCTATGTTCAAGTTCAAATAAGCCTTTCTTTATTACATAAGATAGGGAATGACTGATAAGTGATTATTTTTATGCTTTCTGTGTGTTCAGAATGTGAGGTTAAGAAGCTGAAATTCTGCCCATCTTTTCATAAGATTTTTTTTCCTTCCCTCCGTTTCTCCAAACAGGCTCATTTTGCTTCAGCACTGACAGTGGTTTTTGTAAACTCCAAGTCATTATCATCAATCAAGATAGATGACACACCACTTGATGATCCTTCCCTGAAGGTTCTCGTTGCTAACAACAGTGACACTCTAAAACTGCTAAAAATGAGCAGCTGTCCTCACGTTTCACCTGCTGGTGAGTGGTGAATATATGTGAAAAATGCGGTAGTAAAGTATCAAAACAATAATGGGAACACACGCAAAACCCCTGATCCATGAATCAACTACGGCTTGGTGGGATAAAGGAGATTAAAGCAGTTGTCAGTAATGGCTTTGCAAGGTGCTCTGAGTGTGTACAAATTGCACAAACTAGTGGTTAGGACTGGGAGTGTTTTCTGTTTCCGTAGTGCCCTCGTGTGTCCAGATCTGGATCTAAACTCACTGGTTGGTGAAGGGCTCACTGCCTTCAGAATGCTCCTGTCCTAGAAAGTTCAGAGGGCTTTTGGGTCCCATTTTGCCTTTCTCCTGAAACCTTAATGCTAGGGAAAGGGAATCTGGGACTAGTCTGTCTCCTGTATTCTTTTCTGGAGTCCACAAAAGGTGACTTAATCTGTGTTACTTTGTATTCCAGCAGATGAAGAGCAGTTACTTTGTTTATGTCTTAATTTATGGAAGGCTCGGTTTTAACTGTTAAACAAGGTGGCTGGTGGTGATTTAAATTGTGTAGATGATAGCTGAAGGAAGAAAGGAATTGTGTCAACTTCAGCTGAATCTGACCTAATTTCAGTTGCTGCTTCAAAGCTGACAAAATTCTGCATAGGGAAGGGCAAAGAGGGAGATATGCAGACCAAATATGAGTGTGACTAGTTAGACTTGGGTCTTTTACTGATAAATGTTAATGGCCAAAACCCTATAAAGTCTTGTGGATATCTAGAACTTGGATATTTCAGGGATTTCGGGTATAAGCATGAAAACTCAAGCCAGTAGAATTAGTACTTGCTTGAGCTTAACTGTGCTTATATTTGCTTTTCATTTTACAGAGTAATTTTTCTTGTTCCTCAGGCATTCTTTGTGTCGCTGATCAGTGCCACGGACTTAAGGAGCTGGCTTTGAACTACTACATCCTAAGTGATGAGCTTCTGCTGGCTCTGTCAAGCGAGAAACACGTCGACCTCGAGCACCTTCGCATCGACGTCGTCAGCGAAAACCCCGGGCAGGCGGAGTTCCACGCCATCAAAAAGCAAAGCTGGGACGCTCTGGTCAGGCACTCCCCCAAAGTCAACATCGTGATGTATTTCTTCCTGTACGAAGACGAGTTTGACGTTTTCTTCCGGGAGGAGACGCCCGTCACTCACCTGTACTTCGGCCGGGCCGTGAGCAAGGCCATGCTGGGCCGCATCGGCATGAACTGCCCGCGGCTCATCGAGCTGGTCGTGTGTGCCAACGGGCTGCAGCCGCTGGACGACGAGCTCATCCGCATCGCTGAGCGCTGCAAGAACCTCACGGCCATGGGCCTGGGCGAGTGCGAGGTGACCTGCAGGGGCTTCATTGAGTTCGTGAAGATGTGCGGGGGCAGGCTCACCCAGCTTTCCATAATGGAGGAGGTGCTGATCCCAGACAGCGATTACAGCTTGGATCGGCTTCATCTGGAAGTCTCCAAGCACCTCGGCAGAATGTGGTTTCCTGATATGATGCCAACGTGGTGAATTGTCTCTCCATTTGTGGACGAAGTGGTGGAATCAGGGTGTTGCTTTCTATGCAAATAAGGAATTTTAAAAAGGAAATGTGAAAACTTACTTCCAGATTTGAGGTTTTTCCTGCCTTGAGAACCTCTGGTAGACTAACAGCAAAACACTCTAGGAATATTAATTGTATATTGAAATAGAAAATAGATTAAAGTGTACTTAACCGTTCTGAAAGTATGTCTGTGGTTTACAGGTGCTGCAAACTTCAGTGAACTTGGGCTTCTCTGAGGTTCAGTTTAAATGTTCTGTTCCCTTTAAAGTGGTTTTGGTTTTTTTTTTCATATCTTTAATCTTTCTGATGTAGTCAGAAGAGGAATAGAGTAACTCTTTTCCTTTAGGAAATCTATCTTTATGGAAGTACAGTATTATTTGTCACGATGTTTTATATAGCTTTTTTTATAAATATTCGTGTTTTAATTGTAAAAGCTTGTACATTAAAATACACTAGCCCAGGTTAATCAGATGTAATCAAGTTTAAGCTCATGATATTATATTAAAATGTTAATAAGCTGAAACTGTAAAGTTTTTTTTGTAAGCATTAAATTGCACTTTAAATAATTCTGTCGCAGTAGTGAAGCTGTTGAGACTGCGTTGTACAGTGTGTTGGTCTTGTCCTATGCATTAAAAGGGTGGGAAAGAGACTTTGTTAAAATTAATGAATGTAAAAGTTTGTAGCTGGATTGATTGCTTGAGTGAGTAATTAAGCACTTTGGAAACTCTTGGGATATAAGGAATAGCTTTGGATTTGGGTTCAAAGTCTTTGTGGTCAAAGATTGATGTCTGAATGCTGTTCCATGCTTTCATTATTGAGAGATAAGAAGGATTTCATAAATGTGGCTGGGGAGAAGGAAGGAACAAATGGAATACAGTTGTCTTTGATCCCTTTCTATCTGGAATCCAGGATTCAGAGCACTTAAATTACTTGTCACTGGCAGGCCAGGAGGGCCTGTGGTGATCTTGGCTGTGCTGTAAGCCCTGATTGCTAGAGAAAGGATTGCTGGAGGTGATCTTGAAATATTTGATTCAGGACTGTTTAATACTTGTTGCTACTAATTGTTTTTTAAGAAAGAAGATTTTAATATATTTATTTTCTTAAAAGGGGAGAGGCATGGTGAGTTGATGTAAATTAGAGTCTGTATTTTTGTGTTGACATTTTGCTCCACTGTAAACTAAAACTCATTGTATATAAATTTTGCTGTAATCACTTTCATGCTGTACTTGTTCTGTCTTCCTGTTGATAATGAGAATTCTACATTAATTAGCTGGTGGTGTTTGTCACTGTCATGGTTTTACCCCTGGCTGGCAGCTCAGCCCCACACACCCAGTGGGGCTGGGGGAGAGATGGGAAGGGTAAAAGTGAGAACTTGCGGGTGGATATAAAGACAGTTTAATAGGTAAAGCAAGAGCCACACATGCAAACAACCCAAAAAAAGGGAATTAATTCACAACATCCCATGGACAGGCAGCTGCTCGGCTATCTCCAGTTCCCACACAATACCTGAGTCAGTTATTTTCTTTTAAAAGACTGAAATATTTCCAAGCAGTGTTTGGTTTAAGATACATGGTTTGCTTTAAATGGAAATGTACCCAAGTGATTTAATCCATGCACTGATTCATTAGACTCTTATCCATCTGATGGATCGTGTCCTGTCAGGATTCTGTCCTGGTAGAAACCATAAATGTAACAAACCTTGGGAGAGTAAAAGGAATGTTTAACTCTTAGGTTATGGCAAATTAGTCATTGTCATGTTCATGCCTGAACCCTGAGGATTTCTGACATGCAAACTGTAAAATGGGATGTGGACACATCTTGTGGGTGGTTGGGCAGTCCGGGAGTCCTTGGTGTCTCTGCAGCCATCAGAACAGTGTTACTGAATAACCAAACACTAGTGACTGGAGAAGAGAGAGAGTTCAGGGGGAAGCTGCTAAAATGCTGCTTTGAGCATTGCCCCTTTCTCCGTCCCTCTCCCTGATGCAGCTTTTCTGTGAAGCTGTGAATTGTAGAACTGCTGAGGCTGAAAAAGGCCTTTAAGCTCGTTGGGTCCAACCGTGGGATGTTTGCTTGCTCCAGCTCCAAGCTTCCAGAGAAACGGGCCTGCATTTATCAATAATGTGATTTTTGATGCACTGATTTTTTGGAGCATTTGCTCTGCTGGCTGACCTTAACAAGTGAGGCTGGCTGGTACTTGAGGGGGAAGCTGGCAGTCATGCACCTTCTCTGCCACGTGAGGGGGTAGCTAGTTTGCATTTTAGCTGATTTTTCAGACTCTTTGATAAAGCTTGTAACTAATCATTGCTAATTTCCCGTTTCTCTCCAATAAAAACTCAAACCTTTTTCCCTTGTGTGAGCCTCCACTGGAGACGCTGCTTGCATAACGCTCAAAGTAGTGAATCAGTAATAGCATAGACTTTTTCATGAGAAGAAAAAACAACTTTTGGATGCTGAGATGAATTTATTTAGAATTTACTGCATTTCCATTTCACTGTCTTTGCCCTTTCCCCCTTTCAAGATTGCTGGTAGGATCCGAGTGATCACAGTTTTCGATGTGGATGTGAGATGTGATGCCGGGAAATACTCTTTGCATTGGCAACATTCTCCCAAGGACTTGTCCCTTGGAAATTGCACCGTTGTATCTTATGGGATGGATACAGAGTAGTTTTACACAGAACCCTAGTGAAAATGAGGAGGGAAAACGTTAGATGACTGACGAAGCATTTGTTCTGTACTGTATTTCAGAAATACTAACAATTTCTGTCTTATCCTTTCCACTGAGATAGCAATAGTGAAAATACCAAAATAGCAAAGGCATTGTGGTCATAAAAAATAAGAAGTGGTTGGAGTCACTGGCTTGGTGGAAGAGGGAAGATGGAAGGCAGGGAAAAGGTGGGAATTCCAGCTTTAGTAAAGGTAAGAGCTCAAAGACACTCCAGCATTGTAGCAGGAGCAAAAAGTTCTGCAAGTAGCTGGATAGAAGAAAACATCCTGTGTGGCCTCAAAGACATTAAATGAAGAGTAACTGTTTACCTGAGCCTTGGATTTGGACTCCATCATCGATGGCATTTCCGTTGTGGAAGAATTTGACAGGACCGGAGAGCTGCCCGGAGAAGGGAGCGTACACGGTGGCTCCGTCGGCACAGATCACATCCACTGCCCTGTGCTTCCCTTTGCCATTGCGCCTGGAAACAAGAATGAGATCTCTTGTCAGGCCCCATGTTAGAGAGAGAGATCGTGGTAAAACCTGGAAGTGGGTCGTTAGGACTGAAATAGCGTCAGAGTGGCTGAAGGATCCGTAAAAGATTTTTGGTGTAGGTGGTTTAGTAGGGTGGGTGACCTGTTAGGGCTGGAGAAAAAGACTTTCTTCCAAGTCTTCATTAGAAACTGTAGAGTCACAGGAAGTTTGGTTGTGTGAAGGACATCAAGTCCATCTTTCTACTTGAGTCAGGACTGTTCCCAACACCAGGCCAGGCACGGCTTAGTCGGAGTGATAAAAACCTCCAAGCAGAGAGGTGTTACCAGCAATGTGAGCAGCCTAAAAGTTTCCTCATGTCCAACCCAAGCCTTCAAAGCTGTGATTCTTAAATGACTTAACCAGAGTTCAACTCCTATTTCAGTGGAGGAGCAACAAAACCCGCCCCCCCGTGTTCCTGTGCCGTGGTACCTCGGGGCTCCGTAGTATCCGCAGCCGTACTTATCACAGCCCCTGATCTCGTTGGTGGGATTCCCAGCACACACCGTGGCCCAGCGGCTCTCTTGTTGTGGCAGCGGTGGGACATCTTTGAAACACAGAAACGCAGCACATCAAAGTTAATTTGTTGCTGGCTTTCAGCCTTGCGTGTTTGTGACTGCCGTGTTTTAATATCCTTGGGTAAGAACATATTGGAATTTACATCCCACGCCTGCGGTCGGATTTTCCTCCGCAAGATTTGTCATCTTTATAGGAAATGTAAATAGAATGTACAACTGAGCTGGATAGTAATATCTCGTACAAGAAACGTGCTTTAAAGACAAAAATTCAAAGAGAGAATCACAGGTCCCTGAGTGCAAATCTACCCCTATTCTAATAGGGCTGCTTTTTTCATTGTTTGGGGTTGTTTTACCAGGCGTAAGCAGATGAGTAGGATCGGAGCGGTCACAGTTCTCGACATGGATATGGGAAATGATGCCAGGAAATACTTTCTGCATGGGCAGCATTCTCCCAAGCTGTTGTCCCCTGTGGATTTGGCCGTGGTACCGGATGGGGTGAATGCAGACGAGCTTCACGCAGTAACCTGGAGGAGACGGGAGAGGAAGCGAGGTCAGGAAACACCAGCTGCCTCCGCTCCTTGGGAGAGCAAGAAGCATTCCCTGCCAGCCTCTTACTGCAGACTGTAAGGGTGAAGCAGAAATGTCATTGAGGTACCAACAATCGTGAAATCAAAATTACTGGATTTGCTGTAGAAAACAGGAAAAAAAGGAAGTTGGAAAACAGGGACAGGAAAACATCGTCTCAGCAAAACTGAGGGCATATTTCCGATGCTTTATTTTTACTGGGTTTTTTTTAAAATTATTATTTGGTGGTGTTGTTTTCCTGCTCGCTGGTTTTCAACTCCTTTCTTCCCTCCTCTCCGGGAAAAGTGTAGGAAAGGATGTAATCACATCCTGCTGGTGCTGCCTTCCAAAATTTCAGCATGGTAGAGAGGGTGTAACACTGATCAGCACCGTGCTTGAATTGAAGAAACCTTTTACTCAAGGAGATGGAGTGATTACTCGTGCACGCTTCACAGCGTACCTGCTGTTCATTACTTGCCTGATCCACGGATTTGGACTCCATCATCAATGGCATTCCCATTATGGAAGAACCGGATGGGTCCGGAGAGCTGCCCGCTGAACGGAGCGTACACAGTCGCCCCATCCTGGCAGATGACATCCACACCCACGTGCTTTCCTTTGCCACTGTGCCTGGAAGCATAAGAGTCATCTGTCAGGGTTAATGTTATGTATCAATACCAAATACACATCTGTCAGGGTTAATGTTATGTATCCTTATCAGATGACTGAAGCTTGTCTAACAAAATTTTTGTACCTGCAATCAAATTAGAAAACAGCAGCTTTGATTTTTTTTTTTTTTTTTTTAAATTGCAAAATGTTCACATTACTCTGGCCTTCTTTAACAGGGGATGAAATATCAAATGTAAGCTTATTTTTAATTTTCCCAAGTTCACAGGGTATTTCAAGGTGTTACAGTGAAGTACCCTTGTTCTACCCCAAAGTATACATCTGTGCCCACGTGAAATGGAATCTTATGTTCTGCATTTTCTCATTTGGAAGTTTGGAAGTGACATGATGAGGATGGAAACTTCTTGTAGAGCCTGGGGAGAGGAGACAACAGGAAAATGCAGCAAAGGCAGGAGACATTCTACTTACGAAAGCATTTTTCAGGAAATATAATTTGCTGTGTTATGAGGTCTGTCTTTAAAGACAATGGTGCTGACAGACTTTTAATTTGTGAATTAATCTACTGAGCTGTTGCTGAATGTTAGTTAAATAACAAGAATAGTTAGTTAAATAAATAGTTAGTTAAATAACAAGAATAAATGACACAAATCCTTGAAACACTTCCTTTGGCTGTGTGTCATGTAATGATCTCCCTACTTCACCCCTGCATCAGTTGCCAGCCGTGGTGTCACTGCACTTCTGGGAGGTTGCCAAGGAATATCCCAAAAATGGGTAAGAGGTTCTGCCAACAACGGTCTTCTCTCATTCTGAGTGTCAGCTCTATTTAACTGTACTCTCTCCTGCCTGAAAATTTCATTTAGGAAAGCAACAGTGAATCCCAGACTCCCAGTGCCCACCGTGTTACCTGTCAGCACCGAAATTCCCGCAGCCGTATCTGTCGCAGCCCCGGATTTGGTTGGTGGGATTCCCGCTGCAGATCGTGGCCCAGTGTCTATGCTGATGTTGGGGTGGGTGTCCATCCAGCTGCTTGGCAAAAACTTCATGTGGGAAAGAGAAAAAACAGGGAAAATCCAATCATCTTCTGTCCAGCGCAACAGAAATTGTTAATGTGCAAAATAGGGTGTTTAAAGGGGAAGACCTGAACTCACAGGAATTTGGAATCTCAGAAACTGTAGGTAAAAGGACATTATAGAACCTCCTGTACAGATTTATCCATTTTTCCTTGAGGTCTTACTTTAAGTTATATATACTAAAAATAAAGCAAAGCTATAGATGAAGATTTATAAAAAAAATAGTTTGGGAAATAAACCAGTGGTGCCTGGTTGACGGTTGGACTCGATGATCCTAGAGGTCTTTTCCAGCCTTAACAATTCTATGATCCTTCATGACACCTCTAATCACTTCAATATATGACTCTTAGTGCCCACCTAATTCCATATTTTATAATAGTCATAACTGTGCAAATTGCCGTAATTCTTCATACACCTAGATTGAAAAAAATTAGCATTATTTGCTTTGGGGTGAATTTCAGTAATTCATTAGTGTCTGCCTAAACCCAGTCAAGACAAGGTGTGACACAGCAACCCCAACTCACCAGTGGACACCAAGCTGACCAGAGCCACCAGACTGAGAGCTGACATTTTGGGGCTGTTTCACCCGTGTTCTTTGATCCAGTCAAAGACATCGCACAGAAGCCACCCGGGGTATTTATGTGTTTTTGAACAAGTCTGTTGTCTTGGCCAATCAGTCTTGAGCAAAGTGTTACATCTCTGGGCTGGTGATGTTGCCATATTCAGCACTGGGGGTGTCCACGGCTTCTACAGTTGTTGGAGGTGGTTGGGAAAGGCAGGATAAAATAATTGGGCTCTTAGCACACAGGAACAGATGGAAACGGACGATCCCACATTGCAGGAAACTCTGGTTGAGCCGTTTCTTAACACCTTTTCTTCCCCTTCCTGAAGTAAGGGCATCCCCACCTCATCTGTGTGCAGAGCTGACTCCAAATTGCTCGTTGCTGTGCACATTTATTTATTTTTACTTTTTTTTTCTTCCCCTCCATAAGAGATCTTAACAGCCTTGTTCTTTCTAAACCATCAAAATGTCCTTGCTACTGTGGTGTATCTAATGCACTTCTGGTAAAGTACTCTAAAGAAATCATTTTTCAAGGCATGATAACGCAGCTGAGGTGTCTCAGTGCATCCCCCACCTTTCCTGGATGAGCTGGCACATGCAGACCCCTCTCCTTGGGCAGGAGGAAGCTCTTGAGCCGAAGTTGGTGGGACTCCTGTGTTGGGCAACAAGCTGTGAATGAACAGTTGGGAGGTGCAGTTGTGAAAGTCACAAAGTGGCTGCTTGGCACACGCCAACAGAAGGATATGGAACAACCCCCTGGCATTGCAGTCCCGGGAGCTGCAGTTGCACCATTTCCTTCCCTGCAGAGGGGAGAGGGCGAGGACGTGGAGAGGAGTCAGGGTGCAGAGCTGCAGGGAGCACATGAGAGCAGAGGGGCTGAGCTGGGAGCTGCTGACTCCCTTTTCCTGCAGGACTGGTGTGAGGGCCCCATTCTTTCCCTTTTATGTCAGTAGTAACTTCCCTGGCTGTGTAAAGAGACCCTTTAAGGTCTTCTCATGGACTGAGCAACTGCTCAGAGGGCAAATGGGAGTGTTTGGGCTGATGGCATTGAATCATTGAATCATAGAGTGGTTTGGGTTGGAAGGGACTCGAGGGCCATCTCATTCCAACCCCATGGGCATGGACATCAACCACCAGGTTGCTCCAAGCCCTGTCCAACCTGGCCTGGAACACTTCCAGGGATCCAGGGGCAGCCACAGCTTCTCTGGGTAACCTGTGCCAGGCCCTCCCCACCCTCACAGGGTAGAATTCCTTCCCAGTGTCCCATCTAACCCTGCCCTCTGGTAGTGGGAAACCATTCCCCCTTGTCCTCTCACTCAAGTCCCTCTCCAGCACTCTTGGAACACCTTTAGGCACTGGAAGGGGCTCTAAGGTCTCCCCAGAGCCTTCCCTTCTCCAGGCTGAAGATCTCCAGCTCTCTCAGCCTGCAGAGCAGAGCTGCTCCAGCCCTCAGACCATCTTCATGGCCTCCTCTGGACTTGCTCCAACAGGTCCATGTCCTTCTTACGTTGAGAGCCCCAAGAGGCAGTGAAGGAGTTAATCCTGATGCTGTCTGTGAGGGAACAAGTCGGTGCTGAGCACTCACCTCCCAGCTGAGCTGTGACAACAGGGCACTAAATATCCCGAAGAGCTGTTTCCCTGAAAAATGAATAATATTCTTTGAGCTAATCATTACAAAATGAACTGTGTTTCAAAGAACCGACTGCAGAAGAATTTACTTGTGCCACCAGCAGTGCAGGCTTTTGGGGTGAAAATCCAGAGGGCACAATGTAATTCTAAGTGCACTGGCTAATAATTCCGGGTGCTGATCATTGAAATAAAGGGAATTTGCCCCGACGATGAACTAAGCCTCGTGTACAGGGCTGGGATTGTAGTTCCGGTGGGATATCAGCAGGTTGCGCTCGCTGACCAGCCAAAAAGTAGGGCTGGGAACGTCATTTTAAGTAGATCCCGGGCTGTGGGAGACGCGAGTATCCTGCCTTTCTTTGTTTCTAAGCATGAGCTGAAGAGGAAGCTGGAGCTGTGCTAGTGCACAATTCTGAGTGGAGGCTCAGTCTCAAATTTACTTTGCCTTTACCAACAAGAATCCTCGCTGAGCCTGAGCTGGGCAGGTTTCCATAAGGAGGACTGAGGAACACAAAATATCTTTTTGCTGCCCGTGTCCTGTCTCGTGGGGAGGACAAAGCTTTGGCTGGATCCTCCAAAAGTCCTTCAAGGCTCGGGGAAATAGCAGGGCACAGTGCAGATGAGGGGTTGCAGCTTTGGGCACTCAGCCTGGGACCTTGTGATACGAACTTGTAAAATAAAAGGGAGAGAAGGAAAAGAATCCCCACGGAAGTGGTGCAGAAATGAAGCAGCTCTGCGTGGCTGAGTTTGCTGGCTCTTTCTTTCAAAGCCTACTTGTTCCTGTTTCTTCCCCCTCCCCTTAAATATTTCCAAAACTGTATTTTCATCATCATCATCATCATTTTACCAGCGTTTTATTTCCCTCCCAGAGTCAGCTGCAAATTGTACTTTCCCGTCTTCTGCACCCAGTTAATTTTTAATAGACTGAAAAGATAAAGCTGGACTCATACTGTTTGCCCCAACTGCTCTGTAACCTGAAATAGAAAGTGTTGTTTACTTGTTCTCCTCTGCTCCTGGGTGATAGCCCCAGATAAAACTGGAAGGGTTTTTATGCAGGAGCATCCCACATCCCTGTGCTGCCGGAAAAACTCTGATTAAATAACACATCCCTGAAGAGGTTTGTGAAACCCACCCATGGGACACACCAGAAAGAAAAGTGCTGGGCTGTGTCACTGATGGACAGGTGAAAATGTAAGTTGTAGAGGAGCAAAGCTGGGGTGTTGCTGGAAGCTCAGAGCCCTGAGCAAGGTCAGTTCAGTCTTCATTATATCTGCATGGAGAGGTGGGGGTTTGCCTGGCCTCTTCCCTTTTCAAATATAAGCTGATAAACGGGTTAGAGCCTGGGATTTTAACCTAGTCAGTCTTAGGCTGGAGTCTTTTTTTCTGCGGGCAAAAACTTTATAACAAAAATTTAAAAAATTGGTCAAAACTAAAGGACACTGGGGAATTTTGCTGAGATATTTCTCCTTTCAGTGTAAAAAAAAAAAAAAAAAAAGGAAGGAAAAGTGTTTGGTTTTGTTTTTTTTTTTCTCCAACAGATTTTCACAGCTCAATGGTATTGATTTGCTTTCAACATCTGGTCATATGTGCCCCTGCAGCTAGGGCTGAATATTTATATGGCCGTGCTGATTTTTCATTCACAGCAAAACTAAAGTGGTTCCTGGGGAAGGTAAATGGGACACAGCAGGTTGAGCACCTCTCACAGGTGCAGCAAACACATTTCTGTAGTTTCTTAGAAGAAAAAAATCATGTCAAGACACACACAGCCCTCACTGAAGCAGCTTCCCTGCTTCTCCAGGGCTGGAGTTGCACTGAGGAAATACGTGAGCCTGCAGCACTTCCAGAGCATTTGAGCCCTGGACACTCCCAGTAGCACATTGGCAGCCTTGGCCTGAGAAACCCCGTCCTATTAACAAGAGCTTGTTGTCCCAGGAAAGTCTTCAGCTGATTTACTAATGGAAAGAAATGCCTCACTTGGACAGAGAGAAACCTGGGTGTGCCAAGGCAATCCTGGGGCAGGAGTCTGGGGAGAAGGAATGAGTTACTTCATCACTGTTGTTTTATGGCTTTGCTGATGGGCCCCCGGGAAGATTTGGGTTTCAGCTTTGTGCATGTTTTTTCCCCCCAGCTGCCTTAAAAAAGCAGAACCCAACCCAAGTCCTATGACAGCACCAAAGACATTCAAAGCAATTTGTAGTGAGGCAGCCCTTTAATAATGTGATTTTCCATGTTCGGGCACAAGTGAAATTCCTGCCTTATTGAAGAAATCCTGTGTTTGGCTGCAAGGAGAGCAGGGAAGTCCGAGAGGAGTGAGCTGCAGCAGGGCTGCTGAGCTTCGAGGATCCATCCCCTGTGCCCCCCTCCATCCCCAAGTGCTTCAGCCCTCATCCCCCAGGGCATGATGTGCAGGGCGAGGGAACAGCTTTAAAGCAGGTGTTACACCTTCCACGTGCTGCACTTTCCTTTTCCCTTCGCTCAGTGAGAAGTCACGCAACAATGTCACTTCTGTTTGTCACACAAGTAACAGTGACAGGGCAAGAGTGTGGCTTGGACAGAGCCAACCCCTGAATCCAGCTGACACCAGCCTGGAGTGGACTTCAGAGCCTGGTGCAGACCAGGAGAGGTGTTTCAGCTCCAGACAACGCCCTGCAGACCAGCAGGACAAGGAGGGGCACCGTGCTCGTCCTGCTCCGTAAGGGGTTTTAAGCTCCTCTGCTCTCCCATTTGGATCCTTGTGTGATTTTCTCGGCCTACTGTTTTCCTGCTCATCAGGTGTCACACACAGAGAGGGGAAAATCTATCAGAGAGGAAAATTTTGACACAGTAGGTTTAGACAGAGCATGTAGGCAAAAAAATGGCAGCAGCTACCTCTGTGTGATGCTTCTTGTGCCCAGGGCTCAGCTAAACCAAGCCAGATAAAACTGCATCAGCTCAAATTCATTTTGTTAATTACCAATTTTATTAGAGAGCTCAAAAAGGAGAAAAGAGTAAGTGAAGTAATTTTGTGCATCTCCTCAGAAGCTCAGAAAATGAGCTTGTTTTTTTTTTCCTGATTCTGTTACTAATAAATACCCTGAGGGCCAAATACTCTCCGTTTCAAGTTGCACTCCGGGTTTAGAGCAGTGGAGGTGAACGTGCCATGGTGAGATGCAACAGGGAAACCCACCAGCTTCAAGGGCATCCTTCAAACACGTCACCGAGGTCATCAGCCCGTGACAACTCTGATCCTCCTCTGACCCTCAGGGGAGCAGCCACCAGAGCTGCCTTCTGCTCCTGTCCCCAGTGAGGGAGGTCACCCACACACCTGACCAGAAAAAGTGTGCACCAGCTCTTTTGTCACACTGGGAAATTTAGCTCTAAGAGCTTTTTGGACATCTGGATTTCCAGGTTGCACGTGGGTTTTTGCTGTGGTCTTTGAATAGTGATGTGTGGGAGAGGGGAGGACAGGGGAGGTGAAGGTTCCTAGTTCCCCTTAGGGGCAATTTTTGGTTTTCCTTTGATTTTGCCAACTGAGATGAGGCGTTTTTACTCTGAGTGAATTTAACAAGGTAAAGATCAAATTATTTGCTGACATTTTGCATGATACCCAGAGATAAAGATCAGGGAGGTAAAGAGTGATTCGTGAGGGGTTTGTGTGAACTGGGCAAGAGCAGTGGGTGCTTTGCTCACCTTTTCTGCACCCATCAGGCTGCATTTCAGGGGGGGTCACAGCCTTATTCTGGGTCTGAACAACATCCCAAGGACCGAAGCAATGCACATTGCTTCACATTTTGCTTGCTCCTAGCTGGATCCAAAGGTGTCTCTCTTTAATTTGCAGGAAAACTGATTGCAGAGAGGCGGCAGCAATTGGCAATTACTTGATTTTGCATTGATGGCAGGAGTGTGGAAGAGATAAAGCAGGGCAAGGGGAGGAAAAGCAAGGGCAGAGTGTGTGTGATGCTGCCAGTGAGGGGTCCCTCACCGAGGAGGAGCTGGGGGAACTGTGTGAAAGGTAAGTGAGGCAGGATGGGTCTTTTCCTCATCTCACATGGTGCTGGGAGGCACTGAGAAATAGGGAAGATGTGAGGGAAAGGCAATTCTCTTTAGCTGTGGCTGCAGAGCCTGGATAGTGTGTGTGTCTGGAGGGGGGGGAAAATCACAAAAAATACCCCAAAATCACAAAAAAATACCCCGAAAGCTGCAGCTCTGGAGGTTTTGCAGGACACCCCATGCTGTGGGAATTCCTACTGCTCTGTATTTGGGGGGCCACACCAGGGAAGGTGGGTGTCCTGTTTGCAAAGGGGTGAATAAGTAGCAAAACTGTGAACTCCTCATATGCAAGTAAGCACCACAGAACAATCAAATGAAATGTAATTTGAGTAAGATTAAATTTAAAAGACAATGACATTAAATTCCAGCTCTAAAACTCATAAAACTCTCTAAAAGCAATTTCCAAAATTGTAACCATGCTGAGATCTAATAAAGTTTTCATTAAAGAGGAAGTGTTTGACTCAGCCTGTCACTTAGCAATAGGAGGGTTGTTTTCCCCTGTTACGGAAGGGATGCAAATAGCTGTAAGAGTTTTCTTTCTGTTTTACCAAGTACCAAGGCATGACTGAAGTGGCTGGCAGTGCTCTAAGGGCTGTGAATGCCCAACTTATGCAAAAAAAAATGCTCTTTTCTCCACCACCCACCCCTTCGATGCTGAGCTTTGGTGACCCAGGTGTGCTGAAGCTCCCACCCTGCTCTGGGGTTTGCTGCACCAGAATAGCCCCAGCAAAAAGATCCTTCTTGTTTTCTGCCAGTTTGTGCAACCTGATAGACCCCAATATGCTTAGAAGTCCCTCAGAGTGAAATCCTTGGGTATGGGTGGATTGCAGTGAAGGAGAGAGGGCGGTTTGATTACCTAAATGTCAGGTTTGGGAAATATCCCGGTTTTGCAAGACTCTAGTTTAAATTCTAACATGAATTTAAGGGAAGTAAGCCCTGAGTCATAGTACTGCAGATGCCTGTTATCAATGTCTTATTTTTCCTCCTCTTTTGTTTTTTTTTTTTTTTTTTCTGATAGTTGCAAATGCCACAGGAGCCGTTGGAGGAGATGATGAGCTGTAATCCCATGTGCCAGCACACTTTCTCTGAGTTGTGTTGTCCGTATTTCCCAGAGGCTGTGGAGCACATAAAAGAGGGCCTGAGTTAGGAAAAAAAAAAAAATCTGTTTATGGGGATAAAAACTTATTGCTTCTGTTAATTTTGCCTATAAAAATAATAATTTGGATGAACTAGAGGGCACTGTGGTGTCCAAAGGCATCTATTCCATCTGCCCCCTACCCTTCTCTGATAACACCTTGGACCTCCAAACAAATAGGAACAAGTTTACCACCGAAAAGTCTTCTTTAAATGATTTTTTTAAAGGAAAGGTTGTTGTTGTTAGCATATAATGGATTTCTGAAATGCAGCATCCAGCTCGTGTGGTGGGCTCTGAGGGGAAGGATGGTAATGAAACCCAATTTAACTGAAGAGTGTAATTTAGAGAGAGTCTTTACAACGGAGTTTCACAGGAAATAGTTTAGAAACATTCTGCCTGCAGAAAAGAGGAGGGCTGTGGTTCTTCAAAAAAAACCCCTTGCTTCAGTCTGCAGAAACACAGAGTGGGGTTTATCAGTTAATGTCAGCAAGGAATGATGCTGCGTGTGATCGTGGCGCTGCACTTCTCTCCTGTGCTGCCCTGCATGAGGCAGAGCTGCCCCCCACCCCCAGCAGGATGTCCCACAGGATGTCCCTCCAAACCCAGCAAGGGGCCATTTGTGTCTCTCTGCACCCCGTTGTTAATTCAGTCCATCATCAGCTGAAAATCCTGCCATTTCCTGTGCAGATCTGGCTGTTGGCTCTTGCAGAAAGAGCTTTCTTTGGGGTCCCGGGTCCCTGTCAGTGTGGCAGGGACAAATTGCACAGCCATGTGTCCCGTGTCCTGCTGTGGGACAACTGCAATATACTGGATATCTGATTATGAGAACACATAAAAATAAGTGATACAGCTGGCGTGGTGACTGCTCTCTTTCGTGTTCAGCAGATTTTCTTCTACCTTTTAAGAGGAGCTGTTGATGGATTTAAAAAAGCTGCAGACAGAAATGTGGGGCAGGAGTTGAGGTGGTTTTGCTGATAAACAAAGGCAGATGGCACCTCTCCTCCTCACCTTTGGGCTGGCAGAGACCTGTCCTCACTGAAACCCAGCCTGTGTGGGGATGGCCTCTTGGCAGCTCTCTGAAAGGAAACCGTATAATCATAAACCACTGTCTAGCCTGAAGTGCTGTAAGTGTTTAAGCTATCACGTTTCCATGGCAGAATCAAGGGTATTTTTAGTGCTGGTGGAGAAAGTTGCTGACTCTGGGTCAAGTATTCTCTCCTGAAGTTTGTGGTCCTGATTCAGGGAAAATTAACCATTTGTTTAAATGTTTGTTATGGTGAAGCTTCTCTCCCTTCCTCTGCCCAAGACTTTCCATGGATTGGAGGCGTGAAGAAAGGAGACCAGCTTGTGTTGACACTCAAGGTAGAAAAGTCAGATACTGCTGAAATGTGGACAGCTGTCTAAATATCATTTCTCTTACATCCTTCCATTGCACACACCTGCTTTTCCCAGAGTGGAGGCAAACAGCAAGGAGCTGCTTCCATAGGCACTGCCTTGGCTGAGGCTGTTCGTGGCTCAAGGGCTTGGGTTTGTTTGTTTTTTAACAGAAGTCTCTTGGTGAAGTAATGATGGGAAGGCTTCACTAAGCTGCCACTCACATGGCAAAGAGCATGAAGTTGGAATTTTATGTGGTATTTGCTGTCCCATCTGTATGTTTGGTGACTAATTGCTCTGTGGCCGTGGTTGATGGTCTCCATCACGCCGCTGTGGTCCCTCAGGGCTGTGTGAAGGAGATCTGTGCGCAGGGTGAGGGGGGTCAACCCACAGGAGGAAGAGACAGCAGGGGCACTACGTTGGCCAGCACCATGGGCCAAGGGCTCAGCCTGCTTTTCCATGCTTGTCTTGGAGGAGCAAACTCCTAGGGGACATCTGAGGAGGGTCGTTGGGTGATGGAGAAGAGCTCTCCTGCACACAGCCAAGCAGGGACTGGCTGGAGAGTTCGCCTCTGGCAGATTGGAGGTGGGTGCTGATGGTTTGACAGCACGTGGGAGGTGGCCAGTGCAGGGATGAGCTGCGAAGAGCCTGGAGATGGAGATGAATCAACATGTTTGGCATAATGGAGGGGGAGCCATGGAGAGAGGAGTGATGTGGTGGTGCTGACAAGCCAGAAAGGAACCTAAAGCCCAGGTTCCTCTGAGTGAGGAGACATCAAAACCACAAACACTAGAGCCAGAGAGGATTACTGAAGTCACCCAAACTCTGGTTTAATTAGAAATTGATTCTAGAAAAACCATCCCATTTGATTTTTAACCTGCCAGTGGGTATCCAGCAGCAACTCTTTCTTCAGGACAACCAACCTCAGAGTTGAGGACATGAGCAGGGTCTCTCTCGATGCATTTGAGGGGGCACAGCTGCTTTGTGATACCTTCAATGCTCCTTCAGTGGTATCAGGCCCCTGCTGCTGAAAAGGTACAGGTTTGATAAGCACACTGCACCATTAAGAGAGGGTTTGTAAATAATTCCACCTTGTGCCATTAAACTCACTGTGCATTCCCTGTATTTTTATTACTTTTGTGCTGATAACTTTCCTGTATGGCTTCTCTCCGAAAACATTCCTTCCTGCTGAGAATTTCTTTCCACTGGTGCATGAGGATTAATTAAAACACCCTTAGGATTTGGTGCTTTGATGTAATGAGTGCCTGGGCAGCTTTCTTTTTTTTTTCCTTTTAAGAAATAATCAAGTGTCTGCAGGTAGTCTGCATGTTCCTGCAGCTCTGATCAGAGATTCCGACTTGTTTGCAAGGTCCTTCTTGGATGCACAGCTTTGGATTAGTTGGTTATGTTGTGAAATGGGGGAGACCTGTGGCTCTGGAAAACCTTATGGACTAATGGTTTGTTAGGGAAACTGGGAGTTCTGTGTCTCAGGCTGTGGTTATCCAGCTCTGGAGCTGGATGATGCCTCTCTTTTGGCTGGTTGCTCCTTGGAAGTGTAGACCATGTCCCACCAAGAGCTGTGAGATGTGTCCAGCTCGCACAGAGCTGAGGATCCCCAAAACCTGCTGCAGTGGGCAGGATGCCCTGGGCTGTTTTGGCTGCCTGGTAGGTGCTCCTTGGGCAGCAAGGGGTGCTTGGCCCTTCTCCAGCATTTTTGGCCCCCACGTACCCAGACCAGTGGTATTGGGTCTCCCCCATTTGCCCCTGGGTGCTGCTGCAAGGCTGTCCCTGAGCTGCTCTGGATATCCAGGCTAAAAAGATGTTTAATTATTGCTGAAGCAAACTTGTCCGCTGGCCAATTCCCTCATAGTCATGGCTGATGCTGGATTTATGGTTTGTGGTCCCCAGAGCACAATTTGCCCCGGTGGCCATTTCTAACTTGGCTGAGAACTGCTTTGGGGCTTGTTGTGCTTTCATCTGTGCTGCACAACTGGAGACACACAGTCAGGAGAAATTAGTTTCTCTTGTCCAGGACAACACATAACCAGTGCAGCTTGTCTGAAGTCAGTCTCCAGGGCTCCTCTGGGCAGGCTCCAGCAGAGGGTGCAGTGGCTTTTAGGAAAGCTTGTCTTCCTCCCTCACTTCTCTTTATTCTATTTTTTTTTAAGGGAAAAAGAGATTGCAGGGCCCTTCTGCTGTCTGAAAACTCAAGTTGTTTAATGGTCATATCAAAAACAATCTCTACTCAATTTTAGGCAGAAGTATAGCAGTGCTATAGTTGATTAAACAAGCTCTCTGAGATCCAACTGTGTGAAACCTTTGTGAACAGGCAACAGATGGGAAGGTTACGAGTGTGCTTTTATATTTAATTTTATATGTTTTTATGAAGGCTTTATGTATTAATTGCATTGGGGCTGTTCAAATTTTGTGCTACTTTTTGGACGGTGCCGTTCCCGGTGTTTGTAGGGAGGGAAGGACACTGCTTCCCTCATGTTAGCAGTTCTCTGCATCACAAATGCCACAAGAGAGCATTACCCAGTGGATCATTGGAACCTTCAGACTCCTGCTTTCAAAATGCACATACTGTGGGAAACTGGCTGTCCTTGAAATCAAGTAGGAAACCTCTCCCAGTGCTCAATGGCTGCTCCTTCCAGTGTCTGCATAGACTGGCTTTTTTTCCTTGGAATAATGAGTTTTAAACGGTGCCTGTGCAATACTCACGGTTGGACAGGAGGAACCTGACACCCCAGTGATGAAGCGCTCCTTTGGGGTACTGGTGATGATTCTTGTCTCTACCAGTTGTGAGTGATTCCTCTGCCGCCGAGGGTCAGCCAAACCATGCTGGAGAGTTGCTGGGGGTCAAGCTTTGGTCAGAAAAGTCTGGTTTGGTGCTTTTTATTTAAAAAAAAAATTAAAAAGAAAGAACAACACCCTCTCCCCCACCCCCCAAAACACTCGACCTGTAAAGGGCCAGCAGGCATTTTGCCCCGGCCAGGCAGGAGCAGCATGGTGAGAGCTGGGCAGCCTCACCACACGCTTGCCCAGGCTCAGTGCTGCCCCTGAGTGCCTGTGCCTGGGGAGAAGGAGCAGAGGATAACTTCACCAGATTACAGAGCAGGGTTTGATGCTGCAGGCTGAGCTGATCGAGGCCTTGACATTCTCACAGCAATGAGCTGCTGTGCCAAGTTCCCCCACTGCCAAGTACCAAGACCCCAGAAGGTCCCCGACCCTTCCGCAGCGGTGTGGGGGTTCATTTATTTTATGGTGCCCGTTCTGATTGACAGGAATTGGCATGGGGATAATGAGGAATGCTGCAGAAAAGATCTGTGGGTTTGCAAAATCTGCCCTTTGGACACCCAGCATGCAAACTGTACATCTCCGGTGGGATGGGGCTTTCGTGGGCTCTTTAAGACCTGGAACGTTGCAACTCGGTGCAGCCTAATTGGATTCAGCCTCCTAATTCAAGTCTATGTTCTCTCCATAATGAGCTACAGATCTTACAAAGATTATTGGGGGGACATCAGTGAGTGTGTTGTGAGCAATGCATCAAATTTATTCTTCTTGCAAAGGAAGAGAGAGCCAAGGCCTTGACAATGCTGCTGGTGCACCCAGGCAGAGCCCCCCTCCCTGTCTGGCTGCTCTAACAGCTGTGTGCATTGATCTAATGAGGGCCAAAAAGTGATCTAATTCCTGCAGGAGCCACACCGAGCAGTTCGGTTTCCACACTCAGACCTGCTGCTCCCTCTGAAATCTCAGGGCCATGCCAAGGACATCAACCTGGGTATAGCCTGGGACCATGTGCTCTCCTGCTTATGGCCATTTGATTCAGCCTCGAGCTGTCTCTAGACATCACTAAATGTCTTGCTAATGTCTTTGAAAACCCCATTGTTTCTTTAAATTCCCTCATTTCAGTGTGACATTTCTTTATGTTCATATGTGTCAACGTGATCCTTGTTTTTACATCAAGCTTGGAAGGTTCCCACTGAACCTGCTCAGATGTGTTTCTTCCTAATATCTAATCCAACCTAACCCTGTCCTCTGGCAGTTTAAAGCCATTCCCTGTGCCTCCTGTGGCCCTTGATTCAGGTCCACTCTGGGCAGGGGTGGAACTCAGTGACTCTGTTTTAGTAAATGACTATGAGATGCTCTGTGCGATTTGAGCTTCCACAGTATTTCCCGTGGAAAAAAAAAAAAGAACCAAAACCAGTATGAATGCCCCTGAGAAACCTTCCTGTGAGATTTCATACAGTCTTGAGTGAACTCAATGTAACTCAGGCCTGGGGGAAGAGGAGGGGAGTTGCCAAGGCTCTTTGCAGTGAACAGGAGGTGTGAGCTTGCCCCAGGCAAAGGCTGCCCACTGCTCTGCCCTGCTGATAAACAGTCCCGAAAAACCCTCGGCCAGCTCTTGCTGGTAGTTAATAGGTGACTGATTAGATGGAGTCCATAATGGGGTATTTAGGTAAATTAGGTATCTAGTAAATTAGGGTATTTAGTCCATTAGGGTATTTCCCTAATGATCAAAGCAAGCTGAAGCCGTGGTGTGCAAGCTGAGTTGCATCCTGTGCTCTTCATCCCTTCAGGGAACTAAGCCTTGCTCCCCCAGCTCCCTGCGCTTCCTGGCAAAAAGTTCCAATCCTAACCTAGCTGTATATATATATTTATATATTCTTCAAAAACCATGAGGCAATATTTTCCTACTGAAAAGTTACTCCACCCCTCACTTCCATGGAGCCTTCGTTTTCATTCTCCTTGAAAAAAAAGTAAATCTTGTTTCAGCTTTGTCCCGGTCTCATTTCTTTTTTTGCATTTGCAGTTAATTTGCTACTTCAAAGGAAAACAGAGAAGTCTTTGATTTACTAGATTGGCTAAATTCAATATCTTTCCCAGAAACAGTGGCTCAGTGTTTCCTAACAATAAGTTTGAACATTTGAATGGTATAATTTCCTCACTTCTGACACTCTTCAAAAAAATCAGCATATTGCATCCAGTTTGGGCTCCTTCATATCCCTGTGGCACGCTTAGCATAAATTTTATCCACTTTAAACAATAGCTGCGTTTGCCACACGGTGTCCTAAAGCTGCAAGGTCTGATTCGTGATACGAATAACACGCACAGTTGGATACCTACATTAAGTATGGATGGTGAGATCACTTCCAGTAAAATCTTGAAATGCAGTAATGTGAAAAACATCTGGTTGTTGTGCATTTGATTTAAAGTTGGAAGCCTTGGACAAAGAGACTATACATTTATTAATGAGTTCTCTGCTTTATGGAGGTTTCCGTGCAATTTACTCGTTAGACTTCAAAAGCAGGAAATTATACCACCTCTTGATTGAAATTAGCTTATTAGACATCAAAAGAAGGAAAATATATGATCTCTTGGTGGAAATTAATTATTACATTGGGGTTTTTTTAAAAAAAAAATCTGAATTTAACATAGTAATTTCCTTCTATGAACCCTCCACTGATGCAATATGTCTGTGTTTGTTTATGTACACATATGCCAAAAAAAAATTAAAAAAAGGGGGAAAAATATTTGGAATTTTGGGACCTGGCCACCCTCAGCCATGCTGATTCCTCAGCTGGAGGTGCTGGATCAGGGACTCAGGGGCTCCCGTGGCACAATCCTGTGGCCTTTGCCAAATGTTTAAAGCCACACGAGGTGGCTAAATGATGTCTCTTCTCCAGAACAAAGAGAAGAAGGGATGCAGCACCATCTCGCCATCCACTTCTCTCCTGGGCTAGTGCCTGACATCCCCTTTGTGCCCTGGGCAGGGCTCTTTAGGGGCTCAGCCCGCTGCTCTGGGACGTTGTGTCTGTGTCCCCCCGGCAAAAATGTACAAAAAATGTTTGAGCAAGCCGTGGTAACCATGGGAATCCTGCCGTGAGGAAAATTCAAGAGGGATGGCCAAGGGGATGAATTAGAGCTGCCCCTTGGCCAGCAAGGCAGAGAAACTAGTAGGGTTTGGTGGTTTGTTTTTTTTTTTTTTTAAAAAAAACATGTACACATATGATATTTCTAATTTTTCATGTGCTGCTGACTGTCTGCTCTGAGAAGCGGAAAATATTTGCAGAGGCACTGCGACTTCTGCCACGTCTCACTTGAAGTCCTGTCTTACCTCGCCCTGTGGCCTCTCCTTGCTCCCTCGGTGTCCTTCTGCACCCTCCATCTCACAGGAACGTGCTCCTGACACCCCCAAATTCACGTGCCCTGTGAGGTAGGATCCCCAGGTATGCAGGAAAAGTTGCTGGAAACGCTGCCAGGAACCAAACTGGCAGTCTGGGAGGCTGACAGGGTGTGACCCTGTTCATTTGCCCACCACCTCTCTGTATACATAAATCCTTGTGTCTGACCTCTCTCCTATTGTGCCCAGTTCCTCACAAATGCCCAGTTCTGGTGTCTTTTTTTTATATCATTCTTCAAATGTGGAAGCTCTGATGGCAGATGTACTCCAGACTGGAAAAATCTAAGACATGTAGACTATAAGATATTAATGTTTCTGAAATTGTTTTGTGCTATAGTCTTTCTGATGCTGCCTAAAGGTGCATTTGTTTCTGTATTTTGTCTGCTACTGCTGGGGATTTTGCTGCATTAATCCTTAGTTTCTTATAAATTTTTATGTATCTAGAGAGAGAATTATGATTTTAGTCCCTATAACCTCTACTGGAGAGATATGTGGATGGCAAAGGAATACATCTCTGTGGCAGTCACTGTGTTGTCCTTAGAAATGTGGGCAGCCAACCAAGCAGAATTTTAGCAGTTTGTTTGGAAAAAGAAAAAAAGTGATTTTGATCTTCCCTCAGGCTGTCCTTTGGGGATGCAGATACACAAATCCTTTGGCTTGGGCACAGTGGGGATAAATAGGACCAGTGGGGATAAAGAGGGCTGGTTTCCACTTGATGTGCAGTTCCTCGGGAGTTTTTTGGAAACCTTTTTCTGCCCAGTCATTTTTAACCCATTCTGTCCTGGCTGCTCATCTTTTGGGTCCAGCAGTGTTTCAAACCATGGTTGGCTGCACCCCTGTGCACGGGCTGGGGAAGTGGCCGAGGAAACCTGTCCCCTGGATGTGCAGACCATTACAGATGACCAGTTACTGGAAAATATTCCTCTCAGGGAACCGTCTGTCTGCAGTCTGACTCATCTAAAAGCTGGCTTAGAAGACGAGTCACCTCTGGTGTTTAAAAAACTAGGTTAGCTCTGTGTATAAATATCCTCTTCCAGTAGCCCATTACTATATCCAGCAGGCATGTTCTGCTGAGCCCACGGAGGGTCACTTCCCAGGAAAGCACAGCCAAGGCACGACAACCCCCCAGTGCAGGACATCTGCTCTGTGTTGTCACATGATTTGTGGGAACACGTTGCAAACATATATATATATATATATATGAAAGAATAAGACCTTAGCACTGATCAAAAATCCTGTTTATTGCTCCAATGCCAACAAATGTATTCCTGACACTTCACAAATCACTCGCTGTCCAAATTCCTGCCTGGCATATTTGCATAATAAAGTAAGAAGTAAACAGCAACTCCATTGATTTTTCAAAACCGACTGCACTTTGTTTTTCTGTATGAAAAGATCATGGAGAGATTTATATATGATATTTCTTCATTCCCACAGTTACTCAAGACTTAGGTACTTAGTGGGAGTGTGGTTCAGCTTTGGACTGTATGGAATCATTTATCTTCGTGTAATACCAATGAAGGTCTCTAATTGTTTAAGAGCTTACAGGGTTTATAACATTAGCTCAAATTCCTCACATTAGGTTCTTCATTTGCTTTTTATTCTTAAAAAAAGGTGGTAGCCTGTGGAAGAAAGGGAAATGTGGGGTTTTTTTCTAGATAAAGAGAAATCTGAGCTATGACTTGACAGGAAATTTTCTTGAGGACTTTCTTATGGACTAGATCTCACTATTTTTATGCATTTGAGTTTGCTTCCCCTCACCATGCCTTTCTTTTCTTTTTTTCCTTTGAATGGGAAGGACTTTTCTTGTTCCTTTTCTGCCTTTTACAGTCCAAACCGAACGTGAGGCAATAGAACCGGGGACTAACGTTAGTGCCAGATTTTCCCAGCAGGCAGACGAAATGGGAAAGTCAAATTCTAACTGTAAAAGAATGAAAAATCCTCAGTGAAAATGCCCAAGGGCCTGAGGCAATGCTTGGGCCAGACACTGAGCTGCCATCAGTGTGTGTGTGGATCAGGGAGCATCTCCACTTCGTGGTGTTGCTGGCTCGTTAGTGCTGGGATTACACCGGGATTTACAGTCTGGTGAGCTCTTGGCAGGGAGCACAGGCTTGGCTGGTGCTTGCAGGTGACAATTTGATGGAATAGGTTAATTCCAGCTGTTCATAGCAAGAAGCAGCTGTGATGTTTTCCCCTCTCACCCCTCATGCTGAGTGGGGTGAGTTCATCCCCCCAGAGCTGCAGCCTCGGGTCCCCTCCACACCTTCTCTGGCAGCTGGGAATGCAAAGGAGCCCTGGACAGCAGCGAGGAGCCTTCTGTAGGTAGCAGGGTGGGATGAATCACAGCCTGTGGTTGTGTCAGACTCTGCAATATGTTTCTCATTTGCTGAACTAAGGCTTTTATGGGACAATAGTGCACTGTGTGCTATGTAGAAGGCAAGGGAGCTGAAGGATAGCAGGGAAGCCAAAGCAATGGGAAATAAATAGCCCATGGCAGGTATGGACCCTGCTGCCTTTCCTGATTTATGGTTTAAATTCAGTCACTTGAATGGCATTGGACTCACCCTCCTACCAAAATCAGCATTGCCCCACATCCTGCTTTGTTCCTTTAGGTTGCTTAGAGCCTTCTAACCTTTAGGGAAGACAAACATTTAATTAATCATCGTTAAAAAATAATAATTGGCAATTATTTAATGGAGTTGTTGATTAATCCATTAGCCAGGATCTATCAGGCTCTTCCTGCCACGATCCAAACCCTTTGCCCGGGGGTGGTTATCAGCCCTGTTTTCAGTGCTGGGCACGTGCTGAGGTGTGGTGCAAATCTGGGGGGCCGTGGTCAGGGTCCCCCCAGGGCTGCCACTCCTCTGACAGCGGTCCCTGCTTCCAGGCTGTCCCCAGGCCATGGAGCAATCACAGCCCCCACAGGACTCCCCACACACGGCTGCTCTGACTTAAACACTTCATGTAAATCCTCAAGGGCTTGTAGTGCCATTTTTTTGCACAATTTTGGTGAAGAGCACTAGAAACTTACCAGACAATGAATAACCACTGTGACAAGTGCTAAAGCCAAACATTTTCACTGCTTCCTGCTTCCAGCTATCTCCTTTTTCACCCAAGCTTTCTGTCCTTCCATCCCACCTCTCTCCCCAGACCAGAGCCTTTCCTGGGGGGTGCTGTGTTTTTTGGACCAATTGTATCACTTACTGGAGAAGAGTTGTGTGGTTTTGTGCTTCATGGGGAGGACTAAGGTGACACTTGTGGTTTCCACCATCCTTGTCTGCAGCCCAGAAGAAAGCTGCGCTGCACTCAGGGTCTGAGTTCTTTGCTCTCCATCACTGTGGGAGGAAGAGGAGGAGGAGGAGTAGCCTGAGGTGACAGGAGGGAGCAACTGGGAGGCAGCAGGTGGCAGGTCTGGTGGCGCAGGCTTGGGATGCACACGACTCCAGAGAAAGGAGCCGTGCTATTGTATTAGCACAGGGGATCCCAATTCTTCAGGTTTCTGGGGTTTTAGTGAGATTTCCTTTATGTCAATTTGCTTTAAGGAACAATCTCCATGACAGGCATCTCCCCAGGGCAATGGGGAAGGGAACAGGGAGGGGGATGGAGAAATGAACTCACCTCCCAGGTGGGGAGAGGAGGAAGACAGCTCTGGGAGATGGGTTTCTCCAAATTTCCTTGGGGGAATCATGAAGCACCATAATTCTGAGTGCCCAGCAAATGTGTGCTGGGAAAGAGAGACAGGCCTTGTTTTGGAGAGAGCTGGAGGTCCCCTCCTAGGGCTAAAGATGTGGAGAAAACAGGAAATAAATCATCACTGGGAACTGTGTGAGAGCAACGAGCTTAGTCAGCACTTGTGGGCTCACTGTCCCACAGACACATCTTGTAGTGGTTTCATCTGGGGGAATTTGGAGGGCTGGTTCCAAGTAATGCTGGCCATGGAGGACTCCCATGGCTGACCTGAAGCTGGGAAAGGTTTAACCACCAGCTGCTTTTCAAATGGACGTGATGTCAGCAATCTTCTGCAAAACTAGGGGGTTTGACTTAAAATGAGGCACTGATGTCTCTGAGGAGGAATCTGTGTGTTCTTTGACAGCACATGCTTGTGCTGTTTTGCAACCAAAGCTCTTTGCTAGGGATTTTTGCTGAGTTGCCCTATTTTCTGCTTCACTCATTTATGGTACGTTGCTGTGAAAGTGATGCTGGTGGTGAAGCTGGTTTTTACACCAGGAACAACATCTCCACCCACAGCAGCTCTGCAGCACAAAGGGGTGAGCACGGGCTGACTTTCTGCTTTATCTGGCAAGTGCCTGGTGCTAGTTCTGGGGCTGCACCCAGAAGCAGTTTCCAGAGGCATTTTCCAACCTTTCCTGGTGCTTTGGGTGTCCAGATCAGGCACCTCGTACCTCATCACTGAGGGTCCTGTTGAGCTCCAACCCAGGCTGTGGGCTGGACCCTGCACAGGTCAGCACTGAACTCATAACCAAGGAACAAAGCTCTAGGAGTCAAACATTTCATCCTGTCAACCTGGGAGAGATTTGCCCAGATGACTTACATTAATTTTAATGGAAACTGTGTGTAGAAACCACAAGCTTAAATCAAGAAGATTATGTCAAAAGAGCAGACTTCATATTCATAAATCCAAATGACAGACTCCAAGTGGGTTTTTGTGCTCACTGCAAAAAGCCCATCACTATTTTCAGCTCCTCAAAGCTGACACAATGCCCAGCCTTCGTGGGGATCAAGTTTTGGAATGGTTTTTGTAATTCAAAGGATAAAGGAAGAAATCTCCCCAAGTAGGGTCATGTTAATAAGCAGCTGCAGTAAAAAAGCAGCTCTCAGAGACTTCAGCACAAGTTTTGGCTTGGCATCTCACTGCAGTCTCTGTGCCAAGGTGGGATGAGCTGCTGAATAACATTTCCTTGTGGTGGTGTGGTTGGGAGCATGGCAAAGGATGTTGCATCAGTCCAGCCTGCCTGCCCATCCCAGCATGGAGACTGGCACTCTTCATGGAAGGAATAGCCTTTCCTGGCCAACTGCACTTTTAAAATTCTATCCATTAACTGAGATGAAAGGAGGGGGAAATACAACCAACAGGAATCTCCACTGTGGATACCATTAATTTTTCTGAGGATAATTTAGCTTGGCAAAGTACCCCCTGAGCTTGTGTGGAGATGGGGGTCAAAGACAAATACAACACAGCCATCACAGACTGATCAAAATGCAATTGAAGAAGGGTATGAAATTAATGTATTGCAAGGGGGTGAGAAAACCATGGCATGTCTTTGGGCAAGCAGAAAGGAGAGGACCTGGCTGCCAGGCTTGGAACTGAAATCCCATTGCATCCTGTGCCTGGGAGAGCCCCTTGGCGCCCACCTCTCAGCCTTCTCCATTAGCCACAGGGCTCTCTTTGCTTAGGTGGAAGAAACAGCCAGGTGATTTCCCTCTTTCATACCCTGAGCTGCTCCCAGAGAGCCTCCTACCTGCCTATGTTCTCCAAAGCCATCCTGACCTCGGTGTCTGCTGGAGTTCTTTCCTGTCTCCCTGGGGCTGGCAATGCCAACAGAGAAGGTGCACTGTCTACCACCACCAGATTTTGGAGAACCTCATGGCCTGGGATCATCAAACCCCACTGGCTGCACACAGATCCTAAAAATCCCATGCAATGCTGTGCCTTGTGCCTAGTGTTCCAGTGGCAGCTCTGGGGGAGCCGAGAGCAGCTCTCAACCCCCGTTTGGATGGGGACCTCCTCATGAGCCCTGTTTCTGGGAAAGGAAATAAAAACCCTCCCTGCAAAACCTGCTTTAGGAGGGGGAAAGAAAAAGCTTTTCAGCCAGGAAACAGTAGCCATTGCTAATGAACAGGGAGCAACTTGTCATTAGGCTCTTGTCAATGACTGACACGTTTGTGGCTCCGGACATCTGGAAGGGATTTAGCAGAAAGGTCTGGTTCCTGTGACACTGCTAATCTGCCTGGCTGATGGATTCAAAGGGAATGAGGGAGAAGGACAAAAGAAAACTTGAAGATCCAAGGGCTGATTCTTGCCACATGTGAAATAAATGAAGGACCTGCTCAGGAAAGAGGGTAAACAATCCCATTCTGCAGCATCAACCGCTTTCTCTTGCTGTTCCTTTCTCCTGTTATTTGTTGGAGCTGAGCACAATGTGCTGAAAGCAAAACTCCCTCAGACCTGCAGGGTCTGGGTTTCTGCAGGGTGGTGGAGGCTCAGGGACTCTCCTTGGCTCCCCGGACACCTTCCCCTCCTGGACTGAGTGATGCTCACACGTGGGGAGCAGAGCTTGAACCAAGCCCCAGGCCACCACCTGGTACAAACTCTCACCCAGGTTTTGTGAGTGCAGTTGAGGGTCAGCCTGTGACCCAGCCTTTGGCCCAGCAACCTTGTGCATCTGCTCAACAGCACGACCCAAGCAGAGCCCATCAGTGACCTGAGACAAACATGGGAGTCCTCCCACTGCTGCAGAGCTTGGGGCAGAGACACGGGAACCCAGAGGTTTTAACTGTTGGATTCATTTTGGTGTGACATAAGAAAGAAGAGTTATGGAAAAAAACTGGCAGGGAAAGAGAGATTTCCCCAAGCCAAATCTGGTGGTTGGGGCTCCCCTGAGGGAGGAGGAGCTCCCCTCTTGGGAAGTGCTTGGCTGCAGGTAACTGCGCTGCTCTGGGTTAGTCATGAAACCACTCAATCCTACAGAAAACTCCACAACTAAAGCCTGGTTCAAAGGGACATGATCTGCCTTTCCAATCTCCTTGGCTATCAGGTTCTTCTGGGGGTGACCCGAATTTCATCTTGTCTGAGGTTTGGGAAACCTTCCAGCTGAAAATGCCACACACAAAGTATTGGTTTTGTCCTTTCCCTTGGTTCAGTCCTGCCCAAGATAACCTCGTGGCGCTGCTATACATTGTGTACTGATGAGCAACGTCTGAAGTTGTTTCACTCAACATGACACAATGTTTGGATTATTACCCTAAGCATGGCATGCCTAAAATATGCCATTGGATGTCTCATGGTTTTGAGATGGTCTTTTTTTAGTACCATACAGGCTAAAATAATAAGGGTCTGTCCGGGACCCATGAGCTCAGACCTTGGTAGGAATCACATACAATTCCTAATTTGGACAATTCCTGATCCAAACAGTCGCTGGAGGAAAATGGCCTGGGAATTCCCTGGTTCTGCGGTTTAAAGTGTAAATCACCAAAGGCCAGTGAAAGCTAATGAGCAAACCAAAGATACCTCAACAACCTAAAAAATTATTCCCAGCAGTAATCAGCTCAGAAGGCCTTTAAATGACCTTTAAAAAAATGTCTTATCATATTCTTTTTTTTTTTTTTTTTTTTCCTTTNTTTTTTTTTTTACCTTTGAAAAGAGTTTTTGTTTAAAAGAGCTTTCAGGGAGTTGGACAATTGGATTTTGACAAGTTCTGAAAACTCAGAGCAACAGGTGCCCGGAGTCAGTGCTGGAAATTTAACACTGGCAGCCCTGCTGTGCTCTGGAGCGAGTCTTGGTGAGTGTTTGCGGGTGTGTATTTGCACATCATGTCCCTAAACCCCTGCAGGTTGTTCCCAGCCAGCTCCAGGCAGAAGGAAAAGCTCACTCCATCTTCCAACCTACCTGGCCTGGCCTCTAGAAAAAAAAAAAGGAGAGTCTGGGATTCAACAACCATGACCTCATCCAGGGAGTTTCACGTTCCTGCAAGGATTAGGACCATATGACTGGAAAGCCTGTCTGATAAATGTTTGTTCCTGCTCATGGCCGAGGCATCTCCTGCAGCAGCTGGAGGAGGGAGGGTTTTCTTTCCTCTTCTCCCGGCTCCTGGTGTAAATTAGCCCATTCCTGTGCTATAATAAAAGAAGTAAATGTGCCCTGTTGCCAGCTTGGGAGTCAGAGAGTGATGAGGGTGGATAGTGCCAAACCATTGTGAAAAGCAGACCTAGAAGAATTAAAAACTAATAATGAAGAAATTAGTTGGTCTTGATTGTGTTACAACTGCCAGACTAATCCTGCTGGAATCCTCCCAGGCCAGAGCACCACTTACTTTCTCAGTAGCTGGCAACTCTACTCTTTAAAAGTAGTGGTGGAAACTACTCTGATTTTAAGAAACTCTTTATTTGTAGTGAGGTTTTGCTGCATTCAAATGCCACATTTCCAGGCGCTCGGGGCTAATGGGAATACAGACTCCTACAGCGTCACACCAAACAAATCACTTCTCTGGTTCTTCCTGTAAATGCCCAAAGCTGAGTTTCTGTTGACCCTGCCACCATCAAAACCAGAGCTCAGTTTGCCTAAAGAAGAGGAACTGGATTTAGCCCAAGGTATCTTGCTTTACAACGTGCTATGTCTCCTATAAAAATCCACGTCTCCAGTTCCTCTCTGCTCTGCCCATGCCAAAGTCCTGGTGCATGTTCAGACATCCTCTGTGAGACCTATTCCCTGCACCTCTTGTAAAAAGCAATAACCCTACGTGCCTGTGAGCCTCAGAAAAGTGTGTGTGCTTCACAGGATGAAACAGCATGTGCCTGCTCCAAATATTGACGGAGACCTGAACAAAACGCTGCTCCTCGTATTTTATGGAAAATAAGCGACGTGGACCTGGCTGGTTGTGGAAGTGCTTTATCCAGGAACATGTGTCTGTACATTGAACTTGCATAAGGAAGGCAATTATTTTCCATTCCACCCTCCTACCACATATTGCAACATTCGTTCTCAGCAGTGGTGAGGAAATGGATCCAAACCATTCCAGCTCTGCCTGGCCCTTTATCAAGGAGCCTCTAAGAGCTCTGTAGATTATATTATTAAATCGTTCCCTCCTAAAAACAATCACTAGCCTTGTCATGTTATCTACTCAGCTCTAACTAGAAAACTACTGCAACTAAATTAAGCCATATGTCCCCTATAATTCCTCACGGTGGTGATGGACTCACAGTCCCTCATGGAGAAGTGTCTGTCTGTATGGGTTTGGGGTTTCTAGGTGCTCGTGCATCAGGGACTGGGGTGAAGCTCTGCTTGGCAGACAGCAGAGAATGGGATGTCTCTGTCTGAGGAAGCAGAAGCAAAAGGTGAAATTCAGATGTGAAGGAGGTGATGAGGTATAAAATCACCTTCACTGTGCAGTCTCGAAGCTGAAGGAAAGCCTGAGAAGGTGTCTTGCTGCTGACGGTGTGATGCTGGGCAGGAGAGCACGTTGTGGGGTTGTTTTGCTCTTGAACCTCCCCAGTCCAGCCCTGTGGGGATCAGTGTGGGAGAGCTGGGGCAGGCAGAGCCTGTGCACAGGTCCCAGCTACTGCTGGCATCTCTCACTTCCCAGTGGAGTCCTGGCTCCTGCCCATCCTGCTGTGCCTCCAGAAATGGTCTTACTGATGGTGGAGCTGCTTCAGCCCACAGATCCAGCAGGAAGCTGGACCTGCCAAGAGGATCCCGCTGTGCTGGGGAAAAAGGAGCTGCTCGTGAGCACTGGGCTGAGGGAAGCAAGGGAAGAGCAGGCATGTGGGAGAGGGAGGAGGATTCTTTTTGGAGAAAGTCAGCTGTAAAGTCAAACTTTACCCAGCAGAAACTGGGTTTACTGTGTAAGTGGATTCTAACACACATTCAGGCCATCTTGCCCATCTCGCTGCCCCAGGTCTGGCTCAGCACAGGTTTTCCCCTCCCAGCAGACATCTGTCCAAGCTGTTATTGACACCAAGAGGGGAGCTTGCTCAGTTTTCTCCCTCCCAGCTGTGCAGTTCCTTTCTGGTGTCAGGTCTTCGTCACACAGGAGGAAGGGGTTTACTGTGCTTGCTTGGTGATGGCCTCACAGGAGACAGGACTGGGTGTGTTGTGAGATGCCCCTCTAGTGTCCTTGAAGTTTGCTTCCTCTTCATTAAAAAGGGAGGTTTTTCTTCATTAGGACCTAGTTTTCCTAAAGTTTACTGCTGTTTGTTTGGTCCTCTGCCCTGTGTTTTATTTTCTATCTGCTTGAGGAGGCCATTGTCTGAAGAATGGAGTAACCAGAAAGAAACACCCAGAACTTCATAGAATCACAGATTGGAAAAGACCTCTAAAATCATCACTACCACCCTGTCACACAGCACTGCCAAGTCCACCACTAATTCATGTCTCTGAAGTGCCCCAGTGCCACATCTACACGTTGTTTGAACACTTACGTAACTTTACAGAACTGGGATATCAGTGATGTGCAAATACTATATGAAACAGATACCAACCATTTTTAAATTTTCATTATATGATTTAAAGCTCTTTCTCTTCTCTTAGATGCAGCATCTCTTCCTGCTGATGCAGGTGTGACTCAGACAAGGCACTGCAGCCTTGAGAAACACTCCACTGTTCTCCAAACAGTTTCTTGACTTCCCAGCGCTTAGTGATTTCTAAATATTTTTAATACTCTCCTAACTGCAAGAGCCCACAGGGCTTGTATAAACCCTGGGGATTACTGCAGAAGTATGGATAATGTGTTGGAAAATGTACAGTCATGAATGTTCTGGCACTTCCATGCTTTAACGTCTCCTCTGCTTCAATAACATCACAAGAAATGCATTTGGAAGGCCTTGTGCAGAGGCCCCGTGATCAGTGGGCAATGCCCACCTCATCCTGTTGGGTGTGGGGTATTAAAGTGTGAAAATCTGAAATTGCTGTGCTTGAGATACAGAAGGACTTCTTGAGGTCGGCCTCGAAGTCAGAGTCTTGTCCTGCTTTCAGGGAGCTGAACTTCCCCCAAAGTCCGTGGGCCAACAGCAGCAGCCTTCTGGCCGCTCACCTCCGGTTACGGGATGGTCTATCGACATAACGCAGTTTGTGTGTCCTTTTGGCAGGCTGTGCTTTCTTCTGCCTGCTCTATTTCACTGGAATTAATGAGTGTCTTGGGTTTTGTTGGGGTTTTTATTCTTTTCTTTTTCTTTTTTAAGGAAGTTCTGATATAATAAACGAAATGAATTCAGATTTCAAAGCTTAACATGCCAAAATAACAGTCAGTTGTAATTTGGCTCGGGATGCTCCAAGGTTTGCTCTCTTCCTGCATTACAGTGTGGCCCAGAGCCAACCTCAGCAGATTACTGTGCTGACGCTGGGCGTCTATCAGACCTTTAAATCAGTCGAAGCGGGCCAGAAAAAACTTGCTTTTATCCATTTTAAGGTCTGTAGACTCTGCTCGTCAAGTGGTTTGCTCTCCGGTGATGGCACAGACTTTTCCATGGCTTATGCAGCTATGCATGGAAATGAATAGTCCCCAGAAAGATATGTCAGAATAAGATTTCTTAGGGTTTTTCTACTTCATTGCTGGCTTGCTGAAAGCAAGCAGATAAATTGCAGGATAAGGAATAAAACAAGAACATGTGAGAGTTAGAAATGCCTTGGGGGAACTGTTTTCTGTCTCTCTTTTCTCTTTTTGGTGTATGGACGATATGACTAAGTGACACTGAATTATTCCCTGAAAGTTGAATTGCTACAGCTTGTGACTTCCTGCTCTGTAATTTTACTGTATCATATATCTGCAATATTGGGCAGGGGGAAGGAGGGGAAAATAAGAAACAGATGAGGGGATATCAGCTTGGCCCACAGCACTCCTCTTGAGATCCAGTGGGTTTATCTTGTGTGTGTGCCTGTCAGCGTACGAGAGAGCAACAGCAACGGAGAGGAGTTCTTAAAAAGATTTATCTCAAAGTATCGAATGTGGGAAGATAATTACAAGCTTATACGATGAAGTAAGAGAATTGTTTTGTTTATATGAGGGAAGATAAAGCACATATTTCTCCCGTCACAATGATATATTAAAAGGAAGCAGAATATTGTGTGTAATTGCCTTTTTGGCCAGCGCTCCCCGAGGCCCCTGAGGACAGGACGAGGGTGCCTTTCCCAGCTCAGGAAGATAACTCAGGGCAGCAACCCTGCTTAAATGCTTGTGGGGAGGCACTTCAGCATCACTCACCGTAGATTAATTTCACCAGACCTAACCAGACTTACAGTGATAACTCCAGTTTAATCAGAAAAGAGAGACCAAACAAACAGTAAGCGTAAAAGGGCATGGAGTGACAGGACAAGGGGGAATGGTTTTAAACTGCCAGAGGGCAGGGTTAGATTGGATATTAGGAAGAAATCCTTCCCTGTGAGGCTGGTGAGGCCCTGAGGCACAGGTTGCCCAGAGAAGCTGTGGATGCCTCATTCCTGTAAGTGTTCAAGGCCAGGTTGGACAGGGCTTGGAGCAACCTGGTCTAGGATCATCTCATCCCAACCCCCCTGTCATGGGCAGGGACACCTCCCACTAGCCCAGGTTGCTCAGAGCCCACCCAACCTGGCCTGGTATGTTACTGCACATTACTGCACATAATATGTGTATTTTACTATTTTATGATTATATTACTGTATGTAATAACAACACTTCGCACATATAGAGGGCCTTTTGGACACAGTTTTGAGCAGAGCTGGAACATAAATCCCATGAATTCGCCGCCGTGTGCGGTGGAGGCAAGTGGGATTAGTTCTCTTCCTTTTCCAGCAGGCTGTGGACACATCAAATGGAGCTGTCTGCAAAGGGAAACGAAGAGGATTATGTGATCTTTATCGGGATCCTTTTACAAGACCGATGTGTGTGAAAGCAAGGGTGTGGTGTGAAGGAGCATCTGCCATGTCGTTAACACATCGGGCAGGGAAAGCAGACCCAGGAGGCAATTCAGGGAGCATTTGGGGTGAAGAAGTTGTTCCAAAAAGACCTGAAAAGACACAGAAGGGAAATACATTCCCCTGATGTTAGAACAGATAGTGAGAGCAGGGAGCAAAGTGAGTGTGTGGGATGAGATGGGATGTATTTCATAGCAATATAGGGGCAGACTCGTGGTTAAAGTCATTTCCCAGCAGATAACTGACTCCTGTGCTGAGCTCCCAACCCAAGCCAGGCTGTCAGCGCTGCTGTCACCAGGGAATATTGTTCTGTGATGCCCTGATTCCATCTATCTGCATCATTTGCTGTTTGCTTCGGCCCCATTTGCGCTGGAGCTGCTCCAATCCTGGTGTGCCCCACGCAGGACTGCGCCTCCTGCCACGGCACCGATCCGAACGCCGGGAATTTCATAAACACCCGGCTGTAAAGTGAACAAAGGATCTCTTATTTATTCTTCTGAATAAATTCTGCTACGTTTGAGAAAAAAAGAGCAATGAAGATGCTCGTTTTCAGTGTCTTTTCTCAGTCAGTGAAAATGAGAGCAGAGGTTACTCCAGGGAAAAAAAATCCATCCTGAAATCACCATTAACTACAGCTCGGAATAAAATTGGTTTTCAGCCTGTTGCAGGAATGTGGGTTTTACCAAACACCACTATAACTTTTTATTTTGGGAATTACAGCTTATATATATTATAGCTTATACTATGAGGATAGTAGAAATTTAGTATGACAGGCAAATACAAAAGAACCCACTTTTAACTTTATGCTGTTGATTATTTCCCCTAAAACTATTACTGAAGAGTTGGAAAGGTGTTTTTTTTTCTCCAGAAGCTCTCCTTCTGGCCTTTCTGTGCAGCTCACAGAGCAAAGTGAAAAATATTTATGGTCTTAATGATTCAGTAATTTCAGCCTTCAGTTTTGTTTATACAGGAAAAGCTTTTTCAATAATAAATGTTTATTATTGCTGAAGACCTCTTCGTTTGCCTCGGGGCATGTCTTGCGATTCCTCCCTTTTTGGTGGAGCAGCTGTTATGTCTGAAATGTGCAGGGAAGGGTCTATTTGTGTAAGTGCAATTTTCTACGTGATTGATTTTGGAGTATTTGTATGGGTGTGCACAGAGTCCACTGCCCGTGGATTTCATTTCAAACTAAACATCCGTCTGGAAGCAGAGGTTAAAACAAGTGCAAACCAAGGCAGTGATTCTTCACAAATAGGTTTGTCACAGTCTGATAGCCAAGTGCATTTGAATATTCCTTTGCAACACTTGAACTGCTCTCAAACAGATTCACAGAAGCTAATTGAAGGCTTAGGCAGTACAGAAAGTCCTGCTGGAGAGGAATAATGAATAAGGATGCACTGGAGGAGAACGAGGAGGCAGCAGGACCGGGAGGGAGGGATGGGATGGGAAGGAAGTAAAGCAGCAGCGGTAGGTAAAAACAGTGAATTTGCCTGTACGTCACTCAGGGGACCCAGGACACGTGTCAGTGCTGGGCGCAGGATGGCAGTGGGGCTGCCCCATCCCTCCCCGTGCTCAGCCCTGACCCCTCACAGCTGGATGTCCCTCCTCACTCTCTGTTTGCTCAGTCTCCAGGGAAACACCCCACTGGGAAGGAACTTTGTCAAGTTCGTTTCCAGTATTTTGGGGTCAACAAACTTCTGGTGGACGCAGTGTGAGGTTTGGTGTCTCAAGGACGTCAACCCTCATCTTGGAAGATTATGATGGGAACATGGTGATCCTGGTGAGCACTTCCCAGGACAGGAAGCCCTGAGCTCCTGGGGGAACATGTTCTTTTGACGATCTGGGGTTCCTGCTCCTTGAGGGTGTCCAGGGAGAAGCTTGTACATCTATAAACCAGCTGTGTGAATGAAAGGCACCTTGCCATTCCCAAAATGGCATCTGGCACGTGGAGACAAGGCAGGAGCCTGTGTCCAGGTGCTTGGCCCTGCCACCATGTGGGATCTTCACTGTTCTTCACAGACAAATTAAAACTGGCTGCTGTTTTCGGAGGACTCAGCAGTTGGCAGTACCTTTGCTTGATCTCCCTCCTCATTTTGTTCCATTTTTTAATCCTTCCTCTGGCAAAGAAATTATGATAGCTGGTGGAGAAGGAGTTAGACCAAGGGGTCTGACTCTGGCCTGGAAAAATGCACAACCATCAGATTGGGCTTCACAGCCCTAAATCTTTGCCCAGAACCAGAGAACCAAGGCATCCCTTTCTGGGCAGAGTGTAGATCACTTCTCCCTTTTGAACAGAGCATTGGAGGCTCATAAAACGCTTCCATTTTACAGAGGTGCAGCTGAGAAAGGTTTGGGTTAGGCAATACCTGAGAGGGTTTAGAACCTTGCCTTTTTCTCAGGAATACGTGAAACCTCTGTTTCTTGTCTTTTAGGCTGGAGTCATGAGCCTTTGCAGGTAAGATTTCATGATTTATCTGCTTAGAAGGAGGCAGTAATAAAACACTCCCTGGAGAGAGGAAACCTGACCAAGGAATGGTTTTGTATATTTTATCCAATAAGCATTAATGTTGTTTACACAGGTCAGATTTACTTACGGGTGAGAGGGGGAATCTTTGTAAACTCAAAGTGTTTATTATTGCTAAAGACTTCTTCTGTTTGGCTCAGTGTCTGCTCGCTGGATATATTTCAATTCCCATTCCTTGCTGAGCAGCTGCCCTTGCTGGCCACTGCCCAGTCTGCAAAGCTGCAGGAGGGATTTGCAGAGGTCTGTCCCCGAGGGCAAGAGGCCCCAAAGGACCCCTTCTGCTTCCCAGGAGGATTTAGGGAGGAAAGAGTCATTCAACTTTGATGTCAGTCCAATCAGAGCAAATCCTTTACAAACTCTGGGATGCTGTGGTGAGTCACAGAATTACAGAAAGGTTTGGGTTGGAACCGATCTTAAAGCCCATCCAGTTCTATGGCAGGGACACCTTCCACTATCCCAAGTTTTTCCAAGCCCCTTCCAACCTGGCCTTGGACACTTCCAGGGATGGGGCATCCACAGCTACTCTGGGCAACCTGTGCCAGGGCCTCCCCACCCTCACAGGAAGGAATTTCTTCCTAATATTCAGTATAAATCTTTTCTCTTTTAGTTTAAAACTGTTCTCCTTTGTCCTAACACTATCAGCCCATTGTGAAAGGTTGCTCTCTTTCCTTTTTATAAGGCCCCCTTAGGTACTGGAAGCCGATCTAAGGTCTCCTCAGAGACTTCCCTTCTCCAGACTGAACACCCTCTCAGCCTGAACTCCTGCTGTCGTTTTTTGGTTTTAAAGCAACAAGAAACCTCTGGCCAGGGGTGACCATGGCAGTGCTGGGAGTGGCTGGGAGGGGGCTGACAGCAGCAGGCTCTGGGGGTGCCCGGGGAAGCAGTGCAGGGTGGCATCCCCCCCGGCTGCGGGCTGGGCTGGGCTGGGCTGGGCTGGGCTGGGCTGGGCTGGCTGTGCGGAACCCCCGGCGGGGGGGTCACAGAGGGGCCGGTGGGACACCCGGAGTTCTGGGTCCCGGTGAGGAGGAGGACGGAGGAAAAAAGTCCGGACGAAGAAGAAATTGAGGATGAAGAAGAAATTGAGGACGAAACGCTGGGCTGGGAAGGGGCATAGAGGATACCTCTGGGGAGATACAGGACACCCCCGGGGGATACAGGACACCCCTGGCAGACACAGGACACCCCTGGGGAGATACAGGACACCCCCGGGG